>WBNM01021641.1:8700-18790 GCA_013399055.1 Ramphastos sulfuratus | reverse complement strand
GAGATTTAGGTTGGACATCAGGCCAAAGTCCTGCACAATGACAGATACTGGAACAGGCTGCTCAAAGATGTGGTGGAGACCCCATCCCTGGAGTCATTCAAGATCAACCCTGATGAGGCCCTGAGCAATCTGCTGTAGTTGGGGGTGTCCCTGCTGATTGCAGGTGGGTTGGATAAAATGGTATTTGAGGGTTCCTTCCAACTCAATGCACCCTGCGATTCTGTAGAGCTGTCCTTCTCCTCCAACATGAAACAACAAGATGACCTTCAAGGTCCCTTCCAACTCAAACCATTCTATGAATCTACGAACAGCAGCATGAGCCACCTTAACCAAAAAGGGACAACAAAAAAAATGTCTGGATTCTTACCCCTCTGGCACTACACAGAAGACCTTGGTATTTGTCTCTAAAAAAATCCGGTAAAATATTTATCGATAGCTCCAGGGCAGCGTGGCAGATGATTTAGTAATCCACATCAGAAGCAGCAAATGAGTGTTTCATCCACACCTGCAGCTCTCACATGAGAGATATAAAACAGAGCAGCTGACATAAGGTGACAAATCACAGAATCATAGAACTGTTTCGGTTGAAAAAGCCCTCAAGATCAAGTCCAACCATCAATCCAACACCCACAGCCATTAAACCATGTGCCCAAGTGCCGTGTCCACACATTTCTTCAACACCTCCAGGGATGGTGACTCCACCATCTCCCTGGCCAGCCTGTTCCAAAGCCTGAATGGTTTGGGTTGGAAGAGACCTTAAAGATTACCTATTTCCGCCTTCCCTGCAGGTGTCCCCTGCAGGGACACTTCCTACTATAGCAGGCTTCTCAAGGCCCCGTCCAACCTGGCTTTGAACACTTCCAACGTTGGAGCCTCCAATAAGCATATTTGTTAACCACGGTTGGAACCTCCAGTAAGGATATTTGTTAACCAGTAAAGATATTCATTAACTGCACTGATTTAATTGGATGTACCACACTAAGGATTTTATCTTGTTCACCAAATGTTTCCAGGCATTGAAGGGATTATTCATCTTTGCCTAGCAAGACCACCCAATCACACAGTAGAGGTATCAAACTGAATGCCACTAGATCAGAACTAAATGGCTTCCTACCCATAGCAAGCCTGGCGCTCAGCAGCAAGCCAGCTTCCTTATGTAAGCAGCACTCAACCCTCCTCCAAAAAAGCCCATCTCATCTGCCTGGTATCACATTTCATGACTCATCCTTCAATACAATTTTCTTGAGAAACGGTAGCAGAACTTCCCAGAAATAGGATGGAATGAGGAGAGCAAAAGTTGCAATACTGCAGCATGTCAAAGGCTGTTTGGATACCAAGTTTTATAGAGCATTCTAATGGCATCAGTGGTTAGAAAAACAGAATCGAAAGCTCAGAGAACGTATTTGATTGGAAGGGACCCTCAGAGGTCATCATCCCCAATGCCCTGCAGTCCAACTGGAGCAGGTTGCTCAGAGGCCCATCAGGTTTGACCTTGAATGCCTTCAAGGATAAGGCCTCATCACTTCTCTGGGCAACCTCTCCCCATATTTCACCACCCTCACAGTGCAAAACTCCCTCCTGATGTCCAGCCTAACTCTGTTCCGCTCCAGTTTCAAACCACTGCTCCTCAGCCTACCCCCAGAGGCCCTTCTGAACAGTCCCGTCCCAGCCTGCCTGTAGGTCCCCTACAGACACCAAAATGCAGCTCTAAGGTCTCAGTACAGACTTCTATTCTCCAGGCCAAACAACCCCAATTCTTCCAGCCTGTCTTCATATGAGAGGTGTTCCAGACCTCTCACCATGTTCATGGCCTTCTCTGGACCCTCTCCAGCAGGTTCAAGTCCTTGTTTTGGAGTTTCCAGAGCTGGACACAGTACTCCAAGTGAAGACTCCCCAGAGCAGAGCAGAGGGGCAGAATCCCCTCTCTCCATCTCTGGCCATGCTGCACTGGATAAAGCCCAGGCTGCCCTTGGCCTTCTAGGCTGCAGGTTCCCACTGCTGGCTTATGTCCAGCTTCTCATCTACCAACACCCCAAGTCCTTCTCTGCAGGGCTACTCTCAGTCTCATCATCCACCAGCCTGGACTGATATTGAGAATTGCCCTGATGCAGGTGCAGGACCTTNCAACTGATGTCATCTACCTGGACTTCAGTAGTTTGACACTGTCTCACATGACTCCTGGTCACCAGATGGGAAGATCATGGACCTGAGGGGTAGCCACTGGCTGGAGAAGGAATTGGCTACACAGCTGCACTCAGTGGTGGTCAACAGCTCAATGTTCAAATGGAGACCAGTGACAAGTGGTGTGCCTCATGGGTGAGTACCAGGACCAGTGCTGTTTCACATCTTTGTTGGTGACATGGACAGTGGCACTGAGGCACCCTCAGCAAGTCTGCAGGCCTCACCAAGCTGTGCAGCCTAGCTGACAGGCTGGACGGAAAGGGTGGCACCCAGACATTGGACAAGCCGGAGAGATGTGCCTAAGCCAACCTCATGAGATTCAACAAGGTCAAGGGCAAGGTCCTGCAGCTGGGTCGGGGCAATCCCAAGCACAGATCCATGCTGGGTGAGAAGGGGAGCAGTCTGGAGGAGAAGGCCTTGGGGGTGTCAGATGGTGACAAACATCCCAGGAGCCAGCAATGGTCGCTGGCAGCCCAGCAGGCAGCTGTGTGCTGGGCTGCAGCCAAAGCAGGGAGAGTAGCAGCACAGGGACGGGATTCTGCCCCTCTGCTCTGCTCAGACCCTACTAGCAGCACTGCCTCCAGGTCTGGGGCCCCCAGCACATGAATGACCTGGAGCTCTTAGAGAAGGTCCAGAAGAGGGCACAAAGATGTTCAGAGGGCTGGGGTACATTCTTGAGAGTGAGACACTGGAACAGGCTGCCCAGGAAAGCTGGGATGCATTGTCCCTGGAGGTGTTCATGGCCAGGCTGGATGAGGCCTTGAGCAACCTGGGCTAGTGGGAGGTGTACCCAAAGCATTCTGTGATTCTATGATTCTACTAAGAACACCTTTACATATGAACAGAAAAAGCAGGAAAAAGGAGAAAGTAAGGTGTAAATGACATCATGGATAAACAGTAAATCAACAGCTGCTACTAGTTCACTTAAAAATATCAAGGTAGTTCATAGCAGGATAAACGTGAACTGGCCAGCTTTGAAAAATGGTGCAGCTCACTTGCAAAACTCTGGAGGGATCCTTCAGTTAATTAAGCAGACATTATTCAAGACAGAATTGAATACAATTCTGTTGTGCCATCTCTTCACATCAACACTGTGCACACATTGTATTAACATTCTCTAAGTTTACAGACTGGTCAGAGGCTGATAGAGCCTAAGGAACAGCCTGATGCACCTCAAGCTGCTGAAAGACAAATGTTTTATCACAAAATTAATATGGTGACAAAGTAGGGCAAGGCAGAACATCCCTTGATAAAATCAGATGGCTAATTAAACCCTTGGAGAAACAAATAGCCTTGAGAGACTGCAACAGCTTTCCTCAAAAGCAATCAAAGTTAGCAGCAGCTTTTTCACTCCTGCTTGCTCTTTTGATGCAGTTTCTACTAGCAAGCTCCAGGCTCTTCTGACCTGGCCTAAACATTCACTCATCTACTTACTGAATGCCACTGGCCAGACCCCACAAACAGGCTTTCTTCTGAGTTCTAGAGTTTTGCCCTCTCACTCTGGGACAAGCAATAGGGTAAGAGGAAAACAGCCTCAAGTTGACCTAGGGAAGATTTAGATTGGACATGAGGAATAATTCCCTGAAATGGGATGTCAATGCCTGGCCCTGCCTGCCCTGGGTAGTGGTGGAGTGCCCATCACTGGAGGGGTTTCAAAGCCATGGAGATGTCATGCTGAGGGACACAGTTTAGTGGTGACCTAGCAGTGCTGAGTCAATGGTCAGATTTGATGATCTTAAAGACCTCTTCCAGCCAAAACAATCCTATAAAATCACAGAACCATAGAATTGCTTGGGTTGGAAAAGACCTCTGAGAACATAATATCCAACTATTGGCCACCATGGCCATTAAACCACATCCCCAGGTGCCATGGCCATACGTTTCTTGAACACCTCCAGCCATATGCACCTCTCTGGGAAGCCTGTTCCAGTGCCTGACCACTCTTGCAGCAAGGAAATTGTCCCTCATGGCCAACCTAAACCTCCTCGGCACAATTTCAGGCTCCTGCCTCTTGTTTTAGCACCTGATACTTCGGAAAAGAGACCAACCCCCACCTCACTGCAACCGTCTTTCAGGGAGCTGTAGAGAGCAATGAGATCTGCTCTCAGCCTCCCTTTCTCCAGGCTCAACAACCCCAAGTGCCTCAGTTGCTCCTCCCCAGCCCTTTTCTCCAGACCCTTTCCCAGATTTGTTGCCCTTCTCTGGACCTGCTCCAGCCCCTCAATGTCCTCCTTAGGGTGAGAGGCTCGAAACTGAACCCAGGATTTGAGGTGTGGCCTCACCAGTGTCCAGTACAGAGGGACAATCACTTCCCTACTCCTGCTGATCCAGGCCAGGATGATGATCATTTTATGATTCTATGATTCTCACAGCATTGCTGCTCTCAAATCACGTCCTCAAACACCTGTGCAAAGCAGCTGTCTCCAACTCTTGTTTTGTATCAGCATCACCTCAGGTAATCCCTGACAGTCAGAAACGTTTGATTTTCCTCACTACCGTCACCTTTCCCAGTGCAGTTTCTCTAAAACCTGAAGTAGCAATTAAGATTCTCCTGGGTGACATTAGCTCTGTAGCTTTTCACTCACGCTTTCTGCCTTTTGTCTTTATTTTGTTCTTTTGCCTTCAATGGCTGCATCAATTACTGAAACATGACTTGTAATATATGTCAATTAGAAGGAACAAGCCAAATTTTCCTTTGGTGTAATTCCACTTTTACCAGTAGCTCAAGGCCAGGAACAGATTTATTCTGGTCAGGCAGAAAATCATGTACACTGCACCA
Source organism: Ramphastos sulfuratus (assembly GCA_013399055.1). Lineage (NCBI taxonomy): Eukaryota > Metazoa > Chordata > Aves > Piciformes > Ramphastidae > Ramphastos > Ramphastos sulfuratus. Next base: position 13,830 of record WBNM01021641.1, on the reverse strand, counting down.
GCAAGGCTTCCATTGACTCTGCATCTCCCTCCATATCAAATGCAAACTTCTCTTTTCTCCAGGCTTCCTCAAAGCCCTACCTCTGCTCATATTTCATCATGACTCTTCCCCTTCCACTTTGCAGACATCTCAGGACAACACCCTGCTCCTTGCCCTGGAAACAGAGGACGCCTCTCCAGCTCTGCTCCTTCTCTCATCTCTCTTGCATCATCTTGTGTTACATAATCTAGACCACTGTCATCCAGCCTCTGACCCTGATGACCCACAAACATACGTCTGAAGGATGCTTATTAATTAAGCAAATAGCTCTGTGTGTAGCAAAACTAATGATGCTTTATTTCCTATGGCTATGCATCTAGAGGCTGAGCTGGAGTCATAGCCCACAAGAGTTCTCACTACAGCAGCCAGACTCCCAGACCTTCAGCCAGAAGCCCTGTGCCGAAGTGGTGTTCACATCCATTGCTGATTCATGATGACATATGCCTACACTCATGTCCTATGATTAAGATGCTAGAACACTTGTAGGCTCTTTATTACTGCAAATCATAAGAAACATGGATATTTCCACCCTTCTGCTTTTTACTATGCAATTACGACAAACTGGAAATGGCATAAAGCTTTCCATGCAAAGCTGCACCTCACATTCAGGAGAAAGACCAAGCTGGCATAAGCACTGCTGGGTAAGGACAAGGTCCTGCTGGCCAGGAGATGTAAATCGCAAGGGATAAACAGAAAAAACTCTCCTGTGCTGCCTTGGGCCATGGTAGAATACTCAGCCTCTTGAAGTCCCTCAGAGCGCTGTTGTCATCTCCTTCCCATGAAACACTCCACCCTCAGCTCACTCCCTCTAGGGCGCAGCACATGGCCTGCAGCTCTCCAGTATATGAAGGTGCCTGGATGTCTAGGATTAGGAAAGGTTTGGCCAAGCAAACCTATTATACAAGCCTTTGGAACATGATAGAATCTCAGAACTGTTTTGGTTGGAAGAGACTTTCAAGATCATTAAGTCCGACTATTAGCTCAGCACTGCCAGGTCACCGTTAAACGGGATCCCTCAGCATCACATCTATAGAGCTTAGAAACCTTTACAGGGATGGGGACTCCACCACTCCCTTGGGCAGCATGGACCAGACTTTGGTAACTTTTTTGGAGAAAAAAATGTTCCTACCTAAGCCTCCTTGGTAAAACTTGAGGTTATTTCCTCATCTGGTCACCTGTTTCTAGCGAGAAGAGACTAACCCCTTTCAGGCAGCTGTAAAGAGCAATGAGGTTTCCCCTCTTCTCGAAGCAGAACACCCCCAGTTCCCTCAGCCACTCCTCAGAGGAAGAAAGAAGTTTAGTTCCACAGATATTTATTTTTTTGTTCTAATAAACCATATTTACACTTTGGCTACCCTTGAAAAGAAACAAAGATTCCTGACAACAAATACAGCAGTTATGAAGTCTTTCTCTCCCCAAAGCTGCTCAGGAACAGCTTTGAAAAGAATTTAGACTTCAGAAGAGAACCAGACCATGTTCATTCCTCCAACGTAATGGTTGTTATTTGCTTGGCTCCACTCTTTTGTCCAACCAAGTCACTAACCCTGCTCCCTGCAGCAGAAGCTTTGTTTAGTGCTGACAAAACCAGACTGGACTGGACTGCTGGACTGTCCACATCCAATCTGACATCACTTGATCACATTCCAGTTAGCTCAGGTTATCCTGAAGTAGTTTGGCTGTGCCAAGAGGGGCATTCCAAAATTAAATCCACGCAGAGTACAGCAACTTACACTAATATGTGCTCCTTTTTTACTGGTGGCAACTCAACTATTCCACTCTAAAAGCACAAGAAATGCGACTTCACAGGGGACTTTATTTTTTCTCACCATCTCCCTTAAAATGGTCTTTTTTTGTGTATGAAACTGGTAAAAACTTCAAGTCTTGACCCAAGAGAGGCAAATGCTACTTGCTTGTCCCTGCATTTCAATCAAAATTTTAATACATTTTAAAGCAAGTTGCAATTCAAGTATTACTTTTTCTGATTACTAAGAATTACTTTGGAATAATTTAATTTCATTGTTACAATTCTGTCAGTTACTAGAGTTTTTGTGATCTTTGGACAGGTAAGCCTGGTAGGCAATAAAAATTCAGAGAGCTCTGAAAGTTTGTGCTGCTCTAAGTAAAATCTGAGTTGGAAAAAATCTAAGTTATTACAAACTCATTTTACTAGATTTCTAATCTCAAATCCTCAGAGGGCAAAAATGACATGACTGAAGTCAGGCAGAGACTCTACTGCCCTGGAGGTGCAGTATGTAAGAGTGCAAGATTTGATTCCTAAAATATATTGTACTGGAACATATTCAAGTTCTGGAATATACTCCTAAAATACGTTGAACTGGAAACTCCAGTTGCTCACACTGAAAGGCACTTGCTCTATAACAAGTACCAGACACACCTGAAGAACAGAACGGCACTTCATAGTCCATGTCTCACTTCCAACAACCATTCCACAGCTCAAGGAAGCTGGTGAATTAAATCATATTTACTAACCTGGGTGAGATTATACTTCTGGAGATGAGCACAGGATACACTGATTATGGAACAGCAAAACATCTGTTTCAAATCATCCCTCCAAAATAAACATCATGCTTACCAGCTCTACCAACACACAAGGGACTTAACAAGCTTTAATTTAATATCGAAAACAACATGTTTGGTAGGCAGGCACAACCCAGGTTAACACTAGAAACTGCTTGTAGGAATTGGCCATGATCCTGCTAATTAAAGAGCATTTGAAAGCTTTGTTTTGATCTGCAGTATCTTTTCCAAATGTTATGACTGTACCTTGTTCAAACCAAGGGTAATGTCCTCACAACTAAGTAACTATTGACATGGTTTGTAAATAAACAGGCTGTTTCTTTGCTGAACACCACAGCAGAACAACACTGAAAAAAAAACCCAAAACCCCACCCATATTTTCATTTTTATTAATTTTTAGGTGTAGCAGTCTTTAAAGTAGAAGAATACCCTGTAGTCCCAAACAATCACACCTGAAACACACAATTTGGTTTTGTAAGCCAGGAGTGGGGAAGGAAGGGACTGACTACTAAAGGGAAATATTCCCTTTGTCAACACCCATCATAATAACCCCAAATTGGGAAACAAAGACCTAAACCATCTACGGACATGATTTATACAAAGGATAACCACAGCAGCTTCCAGCCAGCAAGGTGCCTATCACCAAAACAACCTACAGAACCTGGGTTTGCAAAGATGAGAGCTGCACTCTGCAAAGGGACATCAAAGTCTTGCTGACCTCTTGGGATGCTTGCAAGAACTACCACTGCTCTTTGCTAGATCATAACCGCAGATTCTGGAGCACTGACAAAAGCCAAATATATTCGTAGAGCTTCTTTCTGACCACATAGAGTAAGTCATTTCTCCCCAATTATGACAGAAGACAATATATAATAATTGTATTAGTCAACTACTCCAGCAGAAAGTGGCTGGCTGCTGAGAATTACACAAACTCCAGAATGACTCATATGTTTTGCACTTTTCTTGCAGAGGACTTATTCCAAGGCTCGACAGTCCCTACCACTGGAGGCTCACCACTTAATTTCAGAACTGACAGTCAGAAGAGCTGTGTCTGTACACCACCTTCTCCAGATGATGAGGGAAGAACAACCATTTCATCAGCCTGAACCAACCACCACCTGAGCTAGCATCTGGCATGTTCTGACAATTAATTATCTGCCATCTACAGAATCTGTACTAGTGGTCATCACTCAAGTGTCCCACGGAAACTAAAAGAAATGGTAATTTCAATGTGGATAACCAGGCTAGGAGAAAGCAGAGGTTGCCTGAGCAGAAACCCTGCTGGAAGTGGTAAGGACAGATGCCAGCAGTGTTGTGCTCTCACATAAACCAAAAGTGGCTCTGGCGAAAGGTGTGACAGCAAGGGGGTCCCAGTCTATGGGTACAGAACCCCAGCTTCAGCCTTTGGGACAATTCTTCCCTGTGTGGTTGATACAAGGAAGGTCTGAGGAAGGTTGCTCCCGCTCGGGAGTATAAACACCCCTCGCAGCTCGTCCAGAACGTGGCACCATAACAGTGCCTGTCAAGACAGCCATTGCTATCGCCCGATGGGGAGCGAGGCCAAGCCCCGGGGTAGGGGAAGCTGTGTCAGGTCGGCCCAATGCGGTTCTTACCCTGAGGCTACGAGCCGTGGGCCAGTGCGTCAGTCCTGGCCGCCTTCCCGCCTGTCCCCTCACCGCCTTCACCAGCAGTCACCCTTCCCGCCTTCCCGCGGACCACCTCCCCACTCACCGCCTGTTCGCTCACCTCACCTCCCTTCCCCGCGGGTCAGCTTCCCGCCTCGACGCCTGTCCCCTCAACTCCTTTCCCCAGCAACTGCCCTTTCCGCCTCCCCTCCCCAGGGATCACACGTCCGGCTTCGCCGTCTTCCCCTCACCTCACCTTACCTCCCTCTTCAACAGCAGAGGTTCTTCCCGCCTCCCCTCCCCAGGGATCACCTTCCCGCCTCACCTCCTGTCCTCTCACCTCAATTCACCTCCCTTCCTCAACAGCCACTCTCCTGCCTCATCTCCACTGCCGGGGCCCACCTTTCCGCCTCGCCGCCTGTTCCCTCACCTCACCTCCCTTCCCCAGCGGCCGCCCTCCTCTCCCCATGGTCCATCTTCTCGCCTCGCCTCGCACTCTTCCGGCATCACCTGCCTGCCTGTCTGCCTGCCTGCCTGCCCGCCCGCCGAGGGCTTCCCTGCCAGCGCAACCCCGCGGCGAGCTGGAGTGGGAAGGCCGCCACTCACCGCGCTGCCATCCCCGTCCTCCGCCCGCGACTCCTTCCTTCTGCCGGCGGTGGGTGAGCCCTGCAGCAGCTGCTCCAGGCAGGCGGTGCTGGGCAGCGAGGAGCTCTTCTGGTGGGACAGGTGCGCCCCGTCTCGGCGCCCCTCTTTGCCGACCTTGGGCCCCTCATCCCCAGCGACGGGGTCGTGGCGGCGGCCGGTCGGCGGCCCCTTGCCCTGGGGGTGCTCTGGCAGGCGACACGGGGCGGAGCCGGACTCGCTGCCCGGCTCCAGCGGCTCGGCGGACGAGCAGCAGAGGTTGGGTTGGGAGGACGAAAAGACTCGG
>WBNM01021636.1:0-19602 GCA_013399055.1 Ramphastos sulfuratus | reverse complement strand
TCATCTGCCAGTTCCCTCAGGTCATTTGTTCACTATAAATAATTGACTTAGAATTGTTTGTTTTTCAGTATTTTGGAAGCTATTCAGTTCTTGCAGTTTGAGTGCACGTAAGGCTCTGGTTTGTTTCTACACTTAAGCATGCCAATAAAGTTACATGAAATTTATGTGTAGAAAGTAACTAAGATGCATCAATCTGTGCTCAATAACTGACTGAGGGGTGTGGTGATAAGCTTCCTTGTTACAGTGGAATTTAGAAATGAACTAGAAAAATTAAGATGCAAGAGAACTCCTTTAAGTGAACTGTGTTTCTGTTTCAGATTATTCAGATTTTTTTTTTTTAATTCAAAGAGAATAGAAATATTTGTTTCAGTTGTAAAGAAACTGTGATGCTAGGTTAATTTCTGAACTTATTCTGAGAGCTTACACGGTAGAGAGACTCTTCCAAATAATCTTGAAGTTGTAAGCAGTTTGGCAGCTTTGGCTTGAGTGTAGTGCTGTGATAGCACAAGTAAGTGCTGTGTTAAATGAAACTACTAGCCCTGCTCAGTGCTGGCTTGGGGGCTGTTCCTTCAGGTGTATCCACAACTTCATCGTGTGGTGTTAAAAAATCAGGCAGTACTTAATTGATTTTTAAGATTATTTCAATGTACTGTTTAGTCTATTTGAAGACAACAGTTTAAATGTAATTTTAAATTAACTTACTGCAGTCGGAACTAGACTTCAAATTACAATGAGAAGTTTTATTCAACCTGCCCACTTCTCGAATGGAAAAATACCCTTTTTTGCAGAAGTAGTTGAAAACTGAAAGGTACTAAGAGCAAGAGTGCTTCAAATTACCCTCTCTGAGGTAGAGTATAGAAGAATTAGGAATTTGCTGTGTCGAAAATAAGGTCTTGAGAGAGACCAGAAGGGATTCTATTTTACACTTTCAGAATGCTGTATTTCTCATATTGTACTTGAACACGCAAAATTGCTATGCAAGAGGCTTACTAATAGGCTTTAATTCACCCCTTAAGCAATCAAATGGTGCGTCTGCTTTACTGTGGAGAAGAATATTACGTGAAACCTTTTAAAAGGTCTCTCACCCTTATGTTATGTGTCAAGGTTACCTTTTTTCAAATAAGCGAAAAGTATCTGTATGCAGAGCCTGGATTCATTTTCCTGAGAAGCATGATTTCTCCTTTCATGACAGTGGATATCAAAAGGAATATGATAGTCAATGCACAGTAATGACTAATTCATAGAATCAACCAGGTTGAAAGAGACCTCCCAAGATCATCCAGTCCAACCTATCACCCAGCCCTATCCAGTCAACTAGACCATGGCACTAAGTGCCTGATCCAGTCTTTTCTTGAACACTTCAGGGATGGTGAATTAGTTTAATCATTCACAGTATGATGGTCCTTCTGTAAGAGATTAAGTGCACTGGTACATTGGGAAATGAGTAGTTTCATTGGGGAGATGACAGGAAAGGAATGGTCCATCAGAAACAACTGAATTGTATTCTTGAGGTGCAAAGTAGACTACATGTATTTCTTCCTCTTGAGCTGGATGGATTGGTTGCCTCTCAGCTTGTTCAAGAAACTAATTTGCAATTTCCTGTCAACTAAAGAAATGGAGACACCAGTAAAGGGTTTTTTGGTGGTTGTTTTGTTTCTCTTTTTTTCTCCAAGGATGGCAGACCATATTATTACTTGATAAGAGAGGCCTGATTTTTGCCTACAGTATTTCTAGCAGTGCAGAATGTAAACTTCATGGGTCTGTCATGGGGTAGCCACACTGTATAGCTGCTGAAAAAAGATACTTTCTTATTTGTCTAAGTCTCATCAGTTTGCCCAGATTATTCATATCATCCGGTGCTTATATACGAATCACGATGTGAAGATACAATTTTCTTTATCTTGATGCTTTTGCAGATCTACTGTTGTTCTTTAAATAATGTTTTTCTTATGGAGAAAACCCCACAATTATCTGAGGTACAAAAAGGACAACACTTGCATACCTGCAGATGTCAACTAAACTTTGCTGCCATGTCACATGCAAAAATGACTTGAAAGGATTCTGTGTGGTCATACTGTATTGGTTGCAGGCTTTCAAATTTCAGCCTTTGTATGACTGCCTAGATTTCAGTGCTTTCCTGTGGAACTTTTCTTCTGTAAATATGACTGGTCTTTACTACGAATGTAAAGATTTGAATCTAAACTTCAATCCTCATGTTGTGACAACTAGATCAAATGGTGTTTCCACTGTTAACTTTTCTAAAGGCACTGTTTAGTAGTTTACCTTGAGGGAGACTTTGTTTTGATTTGATATTTAGGAAAACATTGAAACTTCTGTGCTTATAAAGAGCTTTAAACTCAAAATTATTGGTGTTGCAGTAGAGGAAGACATGATACCATCTTTGAATATTATGCAGTGTTCTAATGTCCACATGACTTAAGTGATGTGACAGTTTAGTGGCTGTGGAATATTGCTATGACAGTCAAGTTCATCCACATCAGTTAAGGGTCAGATTCGGGCTATTTTGACCCATTAAAGTACTCTTAAGTATGGATAGTTTTGCTGTTGCTTCATTTTAGAATTTATTTCAGTCATTTTCCTTCAACCAGAAGACTATCAGATGGCAATTTGTATCCATTCCATATTAGGAGGGGAGAATTGTCATCACTTTGGTTAAAGAAAAATGTCTGTAGCCTTCATGTGGTTGGTCAGATTCCATATGAGTTAAAGTTGTATGTGTGTTAGATGTTAAGTGGTAGTGAGCTTCATAAGCAAGGCTCCTGCATAGCCTTTTTAAGTGTACTGCCTTGTAGGAACCATGATTTACTCATAAGTTTCTCGATTAGTGTTTTGTTAGTCTGGTCAGTACACTGTAATACTTTTAAGAGTTGGGAGGAAGAATGGATTATTCTCTGTCCCTTTAAAGGAATAGAAGTAAAAATAACTTTTACAATCAGAATATGTATGTATATGTGCATGCACAAATGTACACAAAATGCTGCTTAATGCTTTATTATTAGCAATTTTGAGTTGCAAGACCCTGAAATACAAGATAATGGCAGAGATGTGTAGCTGACTAATTCTTCAGTTGACATGCTAATTGTAACTGTAAATTTATTCTGGTTAAAATTGTTCCTCTGTAATCAAAGTACAACAGACTTTAATTTCTGCTTAAGATAATATTACCATTCTTTGTTTGATGCAATCTCTTTAAAATCTCTGGAAGTGGATGCCAAAAAGCATTTGCTGCTATATTGTAGATTTGTAGAGAAGGTAATATAGACAAAGCATTTAGGTTTTGGACTCTTGGTAAGGAACTTGAAAAATATTTCCTTTGANTCTATTAAAATATTCCAATTAGCTCAAACCAGCACAGAGTTGAGTAACCAATGGTTCAAACATTTCATGTTTGATTCCAAGGGTTCCTTGGCTTTAGGAACAGATGATGTTTTATCTGGATTATTTGTCATGTTGCTGTAGGTGACTGCTGACTGCCATTTAATGGGTTAGTAGGCATTTTTAGGTAATCACTGCAAAGATGCTGGAACTATGGTATAGTAGCACCATTTTGTATGTGCTTCAAACAAGACGTGGGAATTAGAAATGGTATTCTTAAATTTGCTGTAATGTATTTGTAATTTAAAGCAGTAAAGCATCTAATGTGAATGAATTTTCTGAACAGGTAGTTATTGTACAGTGGCTAGCACTGTTCCCTCTAAGTGTGTGGATTTTGAGTTTGTTTTTTCAAGAAAATCCTAAGGAGGTGTTTTGGCATACTAAGATGTCTTGAACATGTCTTCTGCCATGTTTTCTTTTGTGTGTAGTAGCAATACTATGCACTCAGACTTCCCATTTAACTCCTGAAAAAGTGAAAATCTAAATCTGTTTTGCTAACTTGGCATGTTTACTTTTAACTAGGAAATTATCAGAAATGTGTAAACTGTTCCAGGTGTTTGTGGAAGCTATTGTCTTTGAGTAGCTATCTTGTAAGCGAAAGATGATGCTGTTGATTTGACTGTCACCGTTTTTGAAGTACGAAAGCTTTGTACTGTTACATCTGTTAATAAGATGTAAATTAGTGATGTCATTAAGATGTGGAAAGCAATAACCTACTTGTAAGTTTGAGTTTGCACTGATTCCTCTTTAAACAGAAAGAGAGCTATTTCAAAGCATTAATTGAGAACTGGGCACATTAATTCATATTTTCCATGCTAACTTGTGATAATCTTATCACCATCTTTATCCCATAGAGGACAGATGAGGAAGAACTAGAACTGCATCCAGCACTTAAAGTTCAGGTACACTAAAGACTTCCTTATTTTTAGGTTAACCCAAACCAGACATTTTTTTCAGTTTTTCACAATCTTCTCTGTTACTGTGTAACAGGATGATAGTTTTCTGAAGGTATTTATGGCAGATAAGAAATTTTTTCAAGGGTAATGAGAGATGTAGACAGCATAATTTTTTTCCTCTTATTTTCCCTTCATAGGCATTTAGTTTCAGATGTGTTAATTTTCAGTTTCTAATAAGATTCTTCTGTGTTGTTTGAAAGATCTAAATACAAATTGCCTTCAACTGTTTCAGTCAGGTTTGAATATTCGTATCTAATGAGAGTTTTGGGGTTTTAATGGGAGAGAGGCTTAGTTAAAGTTACTGTGGCATAAATGAAAGTAATTAGAACATCTAACACTTTTAAGGTCTGAATTGTGTCTGGGTGAAGACAAAAATTGCTGTCTGCCAACAACAATTATAGATAATGTTACTAGTTTACAGAGTAGGTTGTGCCAGTACTTATCTGTCTGCTAGTACTTATCAGTGTCTAAAAAGATATTTTGAAAGTAATTATCTGCAATACTTGCTCTGGTTTAGAACTGTTTGCCCCACAAAAAGCACTGTCTGGTGATTACTGCAAACATCTCTAGCCTCAAAACTTCTAACAGGCAAAAGCATGATTTTGTTTGTGAGACTTCAACTGTGCCTGGTGAGGACAGGGACCCACTGCTGTACAGATTTGTTCTGTCAGTACCTCTGTTGATGAACGACAGTTTTCAGATGGATTCTCTTATTTCCTGTCTTCAGTAAGTGTGTTAAAGGATGAGAGCATCACGATCAGTATCAGAATGTGTAAGTGCAGAGCAGTTCTAAATATAAGCAGCTATTCTCTTGATTAAACACAGTGGAATCCCACTTTTATATTTCCTTGCAGAAACTGGAGTTTGAAAAGAGAAGGCACTACTTTCAGGTACTGACAATAGGAAGGATTAGCTAGAGAAGTTACATAACTACTTGGAATTTCACAGATGAGGCAGACCATAAAAAAAACCAGCCTGAAGAAGAACCATGTAGTGTTAGATCCATAATTGCTGGTGGTTTTCTCTTTTACTTGGGGCTTCCATGTTGTGATCCATGAAGAGAGGAAAAAGCAGAATAATTCACATACATTTATTCTGGTACCATCTCGTAGAGTTCAGCATAGCCTGAGTATGCTGCCTTTCAGATGGGATCTAGAGAAGCTCACCAAAAGTCAACGTGCTGCATGGTGTAGTACCACTCAAGAACAGTAAAACTAAACAGCCATTCCTACTGACAACAAACTTGTTCATGCACCAGTGTATTTCAAGCTGTGTGAAAAATCTAAAATCCATTATAGCTAACCATTTTTTTTTCCTCATTACTCATCCATTTCTAATAAACGTGGAGGCTGTTCACAGTTGTCACAAATAAGTTATTGTTTTGATTCAGCAGTGGAGATGAAATAGTACATTCCATTGCTGTATCAGCAGTGATACAGCAATGAAATTTCTGTGTAGGAACAGAATTTAACTATTTCTTGGCTAAATTTTTATCAGCATATGACAGAATTGTTAACATGTACCTTATTTTTCCTTTAACAGTACAAACAAACACCGTAATTCTGAATGTTCTTTGGACTGAATAGATAAAATATATTATTGTGATGGTTTGGGAGTTTCCTGCCCCCCCCCACTTTGTAAAATGGCCCAGACTAGAACTCAGCTGGCTGGAAGTTAAGGAATGAACCTATATTTACAGCTCAGCACAATATACAGGCAGATATATACACTAAATACAGGAATATTTACAGAAATATACAAGGTAAAGGTAATACAGAAACACAACACCCCTCCCAGAAATCAGAGACCCCAGGACGGGCTCCCAACCACCCTTCCACCTTCTCCCCAAGGTTTGCCTTACGCGCTCCCCTACTCCTATACCTTACCCCAAGGTTTGCCTTATGCGCAAGGTGAATTTTTCAGAATTGGCCAGGGGGTCAGAAGGAAAGTGGTTAGTGAGGTTTCTCAGCAGAGAGGAGGAAAAAAAAAAAAAAAGCCAGAAGCTGCTAGACCAAGACGCTGTGCCCCAGAGACTGACTTATCTTTGTTTTGAGTACTTAAACATCTCAGCAAGCCTATGAGTGAAGTAGACATCACCATTGTCTTCCTTTCACAGCCTGTAATATAATTTTCTCCATTAAAATATTCCAATTAGCTCAAACCAGCACAATTATTTTGAATAATCACAGAATATTAGGGGTTGGAAGGGAGACCTTGAAAGATCATCTAGTCCAACAACTCCTGCCAGAGCTGGATGACCTGTACCAGATCACACTGGATTGTATCCAGGTGGGTCTTGAATGTCTCTGTAGAGGGAGATTCTGCAGTCCCCCTGGGCAACCTGTTCTGGTGTTCTGTCACCCTCACAATGAAAAATTTTTTCCTCATGTTTACATAGAACTTCCTATGCCTTAGCTTCTACCTATTGCCCCTTGTCCTGTCATTGGGCATCACCAAGCAGAGCCTGACTCCATCCACTTGGCACTCACCCCTTACATATTTATAAACATGAATGACGTTGCCCCTCAGTCCCCTCCTCTCTAAGCTAAAGAGTCCCAACTGCCTCAGCCTTTCTTCATAAGGAAGATGTTCCACTCCCTTAATAATCCTTGTGGCTCTGTGCTGGACTGTTTCAAGCAGTTCCCTGAGGCCCTTCTTAAACTGAGGGGCCCAGAACTGGACACAACTCTCCAAGTGTGGCCTCACCAGAGTAGAGGGGGAGAAGAACCTCTTTTAACCTAAGCAGACCTGGTCTAATACACTCCAGGATGGCATTGGCCTTCTTGGCCACCAGAGCACATTGCTAGCTAATGGTCAACCTTCCATCCACTAGGACTTGGAGGGCCTTTTCCCCTTCACTGCTCTCTCAACAGGTATACAGATACCTGGGGTTGTTCTTTCCCAGGTGCAACTTGCTCATGTTGAATTTCATTCAGTTTCTCCCTGCCCAACTCTACAGCCTAAGTCTAATGAACTGCAGCACAATTCTTCAAGTGTCAAACACTGCACTCAGCTGTGTGACATCAGCAAACTTGCTGACAGTGCATTCTGTGCTCTCATCCAGATTCTTGATGAGTATATTGAACAGCTCTGGTGCTAATACTGACCTCTGAGGCACTCCACTCATGCAAGCTTCCACTAGACTCCATCCCATTGACCACAACTTTGACTTTTCCATCAACCAGTTTCCAATCCACCTCACTACCTGATCATCCAGACCATGCTGCCTCAGTTCAGCTGCAAGGATGCTGTGGGAGACAGTGTCAAATGCTTTACTCGAATCAAGATAAACCACATATACTGCTCTACCGTCATCTACCCACCTGGTTATGTCCTCAAAAGGCTATCAGGTTGGTCAAACATGACTTCCCCTTGGCAAAACCATGCTGATGGCTCCTAATGACCCTCTTGTCCTTGAAATGCTTAAGAATATTGCTGAGGATAAGCTGCAAAGTTACCTTTCTGGGGACGGAGGTGAGGCTGACCGGTCTAAAGTTACTTGGGTCTTCCTTACCATTTTTGAAGATTGGAGTGACCTTTGCCTCTGTCCAGTCTTAAGTCTGAAATGCGAAAACTTTCTCTTCTCTTTCACCTTTTGTTACACCCCCTCAAATTTCACAGCGTTAGTATTTTTTTTATTGTTTATGAAGATGTTATCATACATGTACTGCTGTTCTAAATAGTGCTGGTGCATTTTTTTTTTCCATTCAGTATATGGCTTGAGTAGAAACATTGTTTCCTCGTGAGCACAAGCATGAAAAATACTATGCCTGCTTTATTTACAGCTGAGACCACAGTGGTGCTTTCTTAATCTAACATTGAAGGGCTGAACGTGGAGCCTTGTGCACTGGAATTCTTTTGTGCCCACATTCTGTAGTATCTGTTCACAGTGATGCTTTATTGAGCCCCCACAAGCACTGATAACCAGTGAGAACCTTTCTGTTATATTTTGCATGTGCTTCAGAATACTTTAGTAAGAGATACTGCGTAGCGTGGAGAGACAAGACACAGAGAACAAAACTTTCTTGTGTTCATACTGTGCATATCTTGGAGCTGATCTGGTAACTGATAATGGTTTGGAACTGACATTTTGCATTATCTTCTTCCCAGAATACCTCAGACTGAGTTATGGGCTTGAGTACTATAGTAAAATGCATAGCTATCACGTGATGTTTGAGGTAGCTAATTACCTCTGGAGGTCATCTTGGTATTTGCAGGTTGTATGTACCTAGTTGTATGCTGAAGTATATAATTGTCATTTATACTAGATACTAGGATATTCTCCACCTTCTCTTAAAATCAAAACATGCAGCATGGGTTGGTTGGTTTTGTAAAGAAGCTAGGAGTAACTCAGTGTCTCACTACTAGAGATTCCTTCTAGCCTTTCCTAGACCAGTCCTTTCAAGAAACTAGAGGTGAGATGCCTTTTTTCTTAATACCAGAGAATGTCACAATGTTCTTGGCAAAGCATAAAAATGTTTTTGATAATGAGTGTGACTCTGATTTTTATAAAGAGTGACCCTTAAAACTGAGTTTTTTGCAAGTATAATGTAATGCTTTTCTATGAGAAATAAGAATGGATTTTTATATCAAGGAATGGTACTGTGCAATTACACTATTGCATACTTGATTGTTGTGGTTATCAACATACCTATTGATCTGTCCTTTGCTTTAGTGTTGTGTTTTTTTTTCTTCCCTGCTTCCTAAGGGGGGCAGGAAGAATCTTTTAGTAATTGCTGCCTGCAGCCACTAAAACTAGTTCTAATTAAATAACTGCTTCTTGATATAGAGACGTAAGAATTCTATTTAAAATCTTAAGTGTAGCAACATGGCAGTTGTCTTGTGTATCATGGTGGTTCTTGCCACTCCTAAGTAGATCACATGCAACTTCTTTCTTTATTTGGTTTTAGTGCCTGAAAGCTAATAATCGGGAAGTCGATAAATTCACTTGGTCAGGGGGCTGTGCAATCTCTCAGAAGCTAACAGCCGTTAGTTTTCTTCTATCCAGAAAATCCAGCCCTTCAGCAAACTTTAGTAATTCCGACTTATGTTTCTTTGTCCTGTTTAATGTATATAACACATTATATACATACATGTACGTACATACAAATATATATATGTATGTATATAACACATGTATTGTCATTATTTTAATCCTTTTTTGCAAACAAGAAAACCTGATATTTAACAAAGCTATCTGTTTGAAGATAATGATCTGCAAGTCGAGCATCGTTCTGCCTACTGGTAGAAAGCTTATGCCATATGAGGTCTCCAGGTACACCTGTTTTTATGATATTTTCATAATGCAGTCAGTGAGAGAAGCACTGACAAATCTATGGTAATGACCTTTGGATAAGGTTGACATTATCTAATTTTTCAATTTAAAAAAAAAAATTTATATGTGTACTGCTGAATATAAGGAGATTTGGTTAAGTCCATAAGTGACAGTTCTGTAAATGTTGCCTTTGGATTCTGTAGTGATATGGTATACTTGGTATTAAATTCTGCTTCCTCCTGATACGTTATGAAGTAGTTCACATCAAACTTTCTTACTCTGTCCTTTCAGCATGGAGCATACTTCTTGAAAGCATGATTTGTATCCAGTCTGGTTTGTGTCTTAGCAAATGGGAGATTTGCCTTTTACCTCATTTAGGTAATTAGAGGTTCAGTCTTAATGTTTTCTAAGCCCTCCAGGATGCAGGCTGCTTCACAGCTACTGCTTAAGCTAGTTAGTTGAATAGCATTCTGTGAATATTATTCACTCTTTATAATGTATTCTTTATACTTCTTGCCTTGGATAACTAAAACCCTTTGCTTGAAGAGCTGGCTGCGGATTTCTCACAAGCAAGTGTAGGAAATATTTAAATTGAGTTTAAATGTGTATGGATTTGCCTGGCTTGGGAAAACAAAACTGTGTGAAAAGCAAGTATGCAATGAGTACATGTGTGTATATATATATACACATTTTAAACATAAACAGGTTAAGATTTCTACATTTAAGGTTGAGTTGTAAAGGAAGGCCGGTCCATAGGACTGGTGTTTTCCTGCATCTGTCATCCTTCCTTTTCAAACAGGAAAGAGTGTTTAGGAATGGACAACTTCTCCTTCTTGAAATGCCACTCTCCCACCCTACTTTCTAGCAGCATCGACTTACAATGAATAGTACAATAGTTTGCAGGCAAGTGAATAATTTATTTCCTGAAAAATTGATCAAATGACAGTTAAGTCTGAGCTACAGGAAGTGTTTTAGCTATGACCAGTAATTAGCGTTAGAATAGTGTACACTTTCAGATTAAGTAGTAAAACTTGCATACTGCAGAAGTTGGTGCACTTGAAGTCTTAACAGCCCTTTTTCCTGAAAGAACAGATGTTTGTTTCTTTGGGCTGTAGACCTGATTAGTAAAAATATTTTTTGGTCTAACTGCTAAAAGTTTGCTCTGACTGAAGCAGAATACCTAAGGTGTCTGTGTAAGTTTGTTCTGTATGCTTTGAAATATGCGAAGTGGTGCATTACGGAGGGAACACAAAAGGAAAAGCTTAAAACTTCTGCTGTGTCGTTCTTGAGTATTTCTATTAACAGTTCTATTAGATGCTTAAGGTTTGTTTCTTTTTTTTTTTTCTTAATGTTATCAAATGTCCTCTC
The DNA here is from genome assembly GCA_013399055.1 of Ramphastos sulfuratus. Lineage (NCBI taxonomy): Eukaryota > Metazoa > Chordata > Aves > Piciformes > Ramphastidae > Ramphastos > Ramphastos sulfuratus. The sequence goes on along the minus strand of WBNM01021636.1, from coordinate 8,607 downwards.
TATTAATCACATAATACAAACCCTTTTATTCCAAGGAGCCCTTTGAAGATGGCTATGCAAATGGTGAGGAGGGCACACCAGCTGGGGAAGCAGTGACCACTTACACTCCAGATAGCAAAGGAGTAGTCAAGTTTGGCTGGATAAAAGGTGTCTTGGTAAGTGTGATATATTCTACCGGAGTTTTCTTACAGATATGATCTTTCTGAGAGGGATTATGACTGCATTGTATAAAGAAAAGTTTGTGTATGAGAAGTGTGCAAAAAGTCATTTTAGGAGGGACGGGCTGCTCTTAGTTGTACTAAATGTTAAGGAATACTTTGACTATACTTGAAGCTTTAAAAGGATCATAGCACAGGTTTTACAGTTTTTGAAGTTTCATAACTTACAAGAAGTAAAAATTTAAGTATTCATATGTTATAGAGAAAGAGCATATGACTCTTAAGTGATGAAGAGAAGTGCAGATAGAACTGAATGTATGTTTTACTTTGAATCTGTAAATTTAGGTTCAGACTGATGTGTTAGAAAATTTGATTCTTACTTATTTTTAGAGAAGCAAAAAGTGAGGATGATACTGACCTCTAAAAGGCAGAGCTCAACAGGGATCAAGTATTTAAATTCTGTTGAACTGGTTACAAAAAGTCATCTTCTAAGCTGTAGAAGACATAACAGTAAATACAGTACAGTCATAGTGGGGGAGAAAACTGAATCTCTCCTCATTTGGAAGTAGTGAAAGATTAAGGGTGACATGGGGGATTTTATTACAAGTACATAGCAATTTATTTTTAATTACTGATTAATACGTACTCTCCAAAGCTGTAAGAATTTGTAATGGTGGCCACAAATGCAACAGTTGGGTAAAACTTACAAACTTGAGCACCGAGAATACCTGACTCTAGTTCTGACAGCTTCTACAGTGTATTAACAGCTTGCTTCTAAGTCTTGAAGTGGCTGTATTCTCTACCTTGGGAGGAGAGTACCTGTGGTAGCTGTGAAATAGATATCTGCACAATACACGTGCAGAAATTACTGCACATATAAGACCTAACCTGTGTAAAATTTCTTTTACCTTAGGTACGATGTATGCTAAATATTTGGGGTGTAATGCTCTTCATCAGACTATCATGGATTGTGGGACAAGCTGGGATAGGTATGTGTGCTAATGCTATAATTTTATGTCAGTGACTTTTAAATGTAGTCCAAAATCCTGAGCTTACATAAATGGGAGTAGAAACCAATCTTAACATTGTCAGGTTTTGAGAGAATTTACCCTTATCTAAAATGTAAAACTGTAATGTTACTTAGACTGTTTTCATTTAGCTATAAGATACGTAATTTTTAAATTGCATTTTTAAGTCTTCAGTGAACTGCTGCATGTAATTTTTAATCTTTTTTAAAATCTGCATATAGAATGTCGTATGTAAACAGTTTTCTTCAAAGGCTTAGCAGTGTTTGACTGCACAAAATACCTTTTGCAGATGAGAGACAGTATTTATGTAGCTTGCGTCCTAGAAACTTCTTTATACAGAAATGAAGAAATCTTTTTCCCGAGTGTGCAGGACCACAGACAGTAAATCATACTGTATTTGCAAGGATAATTCTTTAAGCTAAGTTAAATTGAATATTTAAAAATTTTATTTCACATATATTTATATAATTTTAATACTACTGGACTTAGACTTTTTCCTCTGCTTTTCCAAAAGGTCTGTCTGTCTTGGTTATTGGAATGGCCACTGTTGTCACAACTATTACAGGACTGTCTACTTCAGCAATAGCCACAAATGGGTTTGTAAGAGGAGGTAAACCTACTTGCTTAGAGTTCTTAAAGCTTTCATCACTCTGGAGCATACACTTTAATGATGGGATATATAATTTGTCTTGCATTCTTTTAGCATCAGGGAAATACCAACATGGATGAAATGTAAAGGAGAGCTAGTTTTCTGAAGAGATGAGTCTTCCCTACATTCTGTGTTTGATTAGGCAGTCGTGTAATTAATGAAAAGTCAATAGTTAGCCTCTTAATATGATTTGACTAGTGGCTTGTTTTTCCACTGTGAAAGAAACATTATCTTTAATTTTTGAAATACAAAGATTTTTGGAGACACATACTCAGGAAAGAACAGGATCTCATTATTTTCCTTTGTCTGCACAGGTTGGTTAAGAGTGTATGTACATGTGTGCTTGCATGTGTTCATGTTCTGAAATAAACCTACTAATCAAAAAATATATCCCATAAAAGGATAAGCTATGTCTATATGAGAACATAAAAAAAAGACATGTTCTGTTCTGGGTTTTTGGTTTTGGTTGGTTTTGGGTTTTGTTTTCTTTTTTTAATAAACGAAGGAAACTCTCCATCACCCTCTTCCCTGAGGGTGATGGTTTTCATTCCCTGACATAGTTTGTGGTGTTGTCAGCAATTCCCAGAAAATAGTTTTGTAAGTATTTGGTAACTGACATACTAAAACTGCTTTGTGACATTACAAGACTGCTACTAGTAGAAAATGTGGAATTAAAGTAGAAGCTCCTAAAATTCTCTAGATGAAAAATGAAAACTCACTGTCACAAGGTAAACAGACTCAATGGGAAGAATCAGCTATGAATCTTAGCATGGTCAGTTTCTAAGTATCCTTTCGTTTTGTAAATTGCGTTATGCATATTGGGCTTTCCTATTCTTTCAAGAGCCCTTTGTTTGAGTCACTTGACTTGCTGGATGTAAAGCTGTGAAGTAAAATCTCAGCAGTTCATGTGAAAATCTTTTTAGTAATATTTTTCATGTGTTAATGTTTCCATTTACAAAGTATGCTAAAGCTGGGTGCTTACATATGTACAACAGTTACAGTGCAGTGAAATTAAGTATTTCGTATTGCAAATTTCTGAGGTGTGCTTTATTACATCAAACTGTAGCTGGAGGGTTTTGTTGCTTCTAGAAATTTCCACTTCTAATTGGATGAATATGCCTTTGCTGCTTTAAAAAAAAAATAGTGCTGCAGGTACTCAGTTCTCTATTTGTCTTAAGTGCATTTTGAGATGGTCTATTTGTCAAGCTCAAAATTACAGTGAATAGGTTCTGAAAAATAGTGATCGTTTCTACAGTCCCATTGGAGGCCAGAAAATCCCCTTAATAGAGCTATAACGAACAGGTCATGGAGATTTGGAACTCCACTTTGCCAGTTTGTTAAGCTATACCTAATGAATATGTGTAACAGTAGAACTGTGCACAAATGCTTTGAGTAGTTTAAAATAAAAAGCCCAGTAATACTGGTCTTAGTTTTTTACAATTTCTTTGTTAGCCATAGAACTGGTTGAATAGCTGGATAATGTGATGCAGTATGAGAGTCAGGTGATTATTTCCAGCTAGTGTCTTCTCTTAAAATTGTAATGCATTCCTGAAACTTGAGCATTCTTGTCTTCCATCTTCCCTTATGAACTAGAAAATAACCCCTGAACACAGCACTTTAGAGACAAAAAGTGATCTTGTTTTTGTAATCTTTAAGTTGCTGATGACTGTATATTCTTAGGCACTGTCATATGGCGTTTTTTCTCCTTTTTACTTTCAGGAGGAGCATATTACTTAATTTCCAGAAGTCTGGGGCCAGAGTTTGGTGGTGCCATAGGTCTAATTTTTGCGTTTGCTAATGCTGTTGCAGTAGCAATGTATGTGGTTGGTTTTGCAGAGACGGTTGTGGAACTTCTGAAGGTATATAGATTATAGTGGTTATATTGATTACACTGTCTATTTGCCAAGTTTGAGATCTCACAGATTCATAGAATTTTTGGGTTGGAAAGGACTCTTGAAGGTCATTTAGTCCAGCCTCTCTGCCATCTAGATAAAGTTGACTGAAGCACTAGCTGGCCTGGGCGTTTTCAGGGACAGGGCATATACAACCTGCCTGGCAATATGTTCCAGAGTTTTATCACCCTCACTGAATCTATCCTCTTCTAGTTTAAAACCATTACATGTTGTCCTGTCAGTACAGCACTAATAAAACTCTGTCCCCATCTTCCCTTTTAGTTCCCTTTTAACTATTGGAAGGCTGCAGTAAGGTCTCCCTGGAGCCTCCTCTTTCTAGGCTGCACAGTCCAAATAGTCGCAGCCTTTCCTCAAAAGTGCTCTTTCCTGTGATTGTTTCTGTGGCCCTTCTGTGGACCTGCTTCAGCAGGTCTGTGTCTTTCCTGTCCTGAGTACTTGAGTTGGAGACAGTGCTCCAGGTGGAGTTTCAGCAGAGCAGAAGAATCGCCTGCCTTGATCTGCTGGTCACAATTTTTGATGCCGCACAGGATGTGTTTAGATTTCTGGTTTGCAAATGCATGTTGCTGGTTCGTGCCCAGCTTGTTATCCACACCTGTATCCCCAAGTCCTTCTCGGCAGGGCCCTTCTCAATCCTTCATCCTCTTGCCTGTATTGACTGGGGGTTGCCCTGACCAGTTAAAAAATGTGAATCAAGATTACTACTGATGTATCAGTACAATGCTGCTGTAATTCAGTAGGTTTTTGGTAAGAAGCAAACTGTCATTAGTATCAAGTGGAAGAAACTTCCCACACTGCTTATCTCCCTGAAAAAAACAGGCTGTGTAACATATGGTAAAGTCCAAGCTGGCTGTTGAGAAGAAAAGTGGCAGTACAGATGCATAATGCAGAATCCTAAGCAGTTAATGATGAGACTATTAGTGACCTTTCTTATAATCGTTTATATTAAGCTCACTTTCGAAGAATTTCTGCTTACAAAAAACAATCGCTGAAGTAAAATGTTGCCAAGTACAATTTGTCTGTTGGATTTTTTTATTTAATATGTAATACTGGGGCTCAATCATACTCTTCATAGATGGGAAGAAATTTGTAATAGAGTAGTAGTGAACAAAAAGTAACATGCACCTATAGGTGCAAGATGGTAGTGGCTACCTTGCTGATTAATTCTCTTACAGTTAAAAGACAGACTGTTCTCTTTTAGTAGGAATGACCATTTCCACTTAGAAGATTGTGATTTAAAACAAGTGAAAAAAAATATTACTTGTTTCCACACCAGGAGTTTAAAAGAATAAATTTGTGGTATAGAGGCTAAATCTGTTAATGATTTATAGCCAATGAATTGACACTGTGCTCGAGGGAAGATAAGTAATTGATAAAGTGTATGATTATGGGTATTGTTGTTTGTTTGTTTTTTTTTTTGTTAGGAAAATGGAACACTGATGGTGGATGAAATGAACGATATCAGAATCATAGGAGCTATCACAGTGGTTATACTATTGGGTATTTCTGTTGCTGGAATGGAATGGGAAGCAAAAGTAAGGAACTCACCTTTTATTCTATGCTTCATAATTTTGATTTCATTTTCTAGCTCAGCTCTTTGATGTATCTTAAATATATTTAGTATACTCAGTGTTGCATCGTGCATGCTATTTTAGACATCACTGAGTGGGAAATTTTTATGTAATAGCTCTCTGTCTGGCACTAGCGTGTAAAGGTCTGGACAATGTTTCAGATTTTAGACCGCTGGAAATGTACAAACCTATAAGAACTTAAAAATCAGCATCATCTACTCCTAATGACACTGCTAAGTAGGTTAATGGTATTACCCTCCTCTGGGTGATAAACCACAGCAAGATGAGGTAAGAACGTTAGCATAGGAATTTTCTCTTGCTAGGAACTTCAGATGAGCTCTGTGGATGAAAAATACAGGACTGGAGCTGGAGCCTGTCTGAAGTTACTTAGTTTCTGCTAACTCAAGTGTCTTCATTTTATTTTCACTTTGAAACAGCACACAGCGTGATGGAATCACTAGGTCCTGCACTGAGGGTTGTGAACATTGCTGATAGACATCTATAGGGGAATGAATGAGTGATGAATGTGTATGAGGAACTTGCTTTCCTCATCTTGTAGCTGCACAGTCTTAGATCAACTCTGTTTTAAACCAAAACATGTTAGTGATCATAGTATAGCTTAATACAGAGGTTATCTTGTTAATTTTCTGCTCTACATTACAAGGTGTTGTAGCTGGCTGTTTCCTGTGCCTAGTAGGCTTTTTCTTAGTATCTGTTCATAGTGTGCTCAAAAATGATTGAGTCTCACTTGTTACCCTTTCCCATTTAATACATGGTTCATAGCAGCTTCTGTTTTCTGCAGTGAAAGGCAATTGAAGGAGGTTCTTCAAGTAAGCATTCAAATATTCTTCTGCTCCTGCGTCAAGATGTTGGTGATATTTGTAATTGAAATGAAAAAGGAGATTTTCTTACTGTTGCTTCCAGTCCTAAAAGCAGAGATTTTACAAAAAGGAAATTTAAATAAAGATCAAGTTCATTACTTGCTTCTGCTGCAGGGAGAAAATCTAAGCAATTGACTTTGGCATGTTCCTTTAAATTGGACAGCACACTTAGGTAAACAGTTTCTACAATTCTCAGGTAGCCCTTCAGTGCCCAATTTCAATATGTAGTGATGTCTTTATGCACCTGACTTTGAACAATACTGTCTTCCTCTAATCTCAACCATCTAGCTTTCCTTTGAACAAATTAGTTGTTATTAACCCTATGATCACTGTCACTTAGTCACAAGAAGTAGCTTGCTTTTGCTCTGTAGCATAAGCCAGTACAGCTTGCGTTGAAATATTCTGGTTCAATGATTATCTGTCACACCTCACCTACAGTGTCAATTCAGCATCATCTTTATTAGGAAATAGGTAACTTTCAAAAAATCTTGTGCTTAATGCAAAAATTGAGGCTTGTTGGCTTGGTTTCTGCATCATGGCAGATGCCAAATAGGAGAATGGTGATCAGCTGAACCTGTCAAACAAGCACTTCGTTTGGGTTAACATACAGCTTAGCATAGCAAAACACTAGTAATTCATTCTTGATTAAAGTATCTGTGATGTTCTTCTATGCCTTCATCATGACTTGGTGGAGTGCCTTGGAACATGAGACAAGGGATGATGCCTTTGAAGTAGATCTAAAAGCTAAGAGAGACTGAGATTCCAGGGAAACCTGCTTGAAAAAAAGTACTTTCAAGAGTTTGTGGTCTCACACCACTTAGTTGTTGAAGACTTAAAAACCTATTCTTTGAGACCTAAATGTAAGGAAGTTACTTGGAAAATGCTCGTGGCTTCAGGCAAAAGCCTGGGTTTGTTAATGGATGAATGCACTTCTGCCAATTACTCTGTGGTAACTTCATGTTGAATTGTCTTCAGTAAGCACCCAGCTGCATCCTTACACCTCTTAGATGTTCTCCAGACTTGGCAAAGTAGGAATCTAAATACGGTGCACAAACTAGTTTCTTTGGGTGGTTGTTCTCTAACACTGCTCTTGGCTGTAGCACTCTTACTTGTCTCTGTAATACCCTGTTTTCTTGCAAGTTTGTGTGAATTTAAAACCTGGGTTTGTAACAATCAACAGTGCCACAGTGCTGTTGCATGTTAAGTTCAGATCCTAGGCCTGATAAAATGTCAAACTATGAATAGGTTCCCCTAATCCACTGGCATATACATATATCTTTATAAGAAAAAAACAAAAGATAACAGCACAGTGACATTTTTTAATTGAAATATGAAACCTGAACCACCTTTTCAATGCCTAGGTTTATCTTTACTTAAATTCTATAGGTGTTGGATGGTTTAAAGTACTTTCAGGTGGAGGGTTTGTAGCAGTTTTGTTGTGCAGTTACTAAAAATCTAGGTTGTAATAAAAAGAATCTTGAGAAAACTAGAAATTATCACGTAATTGTGGTGGTCTGAAATTTTGTTACACTCTCATATTCTCAAGTCATTTATGAAGCTGTTTAGTCTACTGCATAAAAATAGCAAATAAAAGTGATCTCATTCATAATGTAATAATTCTTAGTAAATACCAGATATTAAAGCATAAGGCAGAGTATTATGGTCATGGTTAATAGGAAATACTTGGCATTTGTGTGCATTTAGCTCTTGTGAATTTCTTGTCTACTTCATTCTTTTTGGAAGGTTTATGGAGATAATAGTTCTAAGCATTTTGTCTGTAGAAGTGAGGGGTACAGTAATCATTTGAATGGATGATAAACTTAATTATTCCTGTTTCTTTATTAGAAATCCCGATACATGTTCTGGCTAGCTAGCATTGCTTATTTTTGGAAAACAAACTGATAGGACTAAGACGAACTTGGAATCAAGTAAATACTTTCATTTTAGAACACAGCATTGACTCTTGAAACTTGGAAAAAGAACATGTTCTTCTGTCTGACTGTACTTGTTTTGTTTCAGGCACAGATAGTCTTACTGGTGATCCTCATACTTGCTATTGGAGACTTTGTGATAGGAACATTTATTCCTTTGGATAGCAAGAAGCCTAAAGGTTTCTTTGGTTATAAAGGTATGTTGGAACATCGATGCTGTAAATATTTTCACAGAGAACGCATAATAAAATAATTAAGTTGCCTGTCTAAGATAGTTTACAGGCCTGTTTAGAGATTGGGGATTTTTTCCCTCATTCTTTCAAACTTCTGTGGTTTTGTTCCTTCAAGCAGTTGGGCCAAAACTTGGTCTTGTGTACTTATATTGATTAGATAAAATGTTCAAAATACTGAGTGATACTCTTAAGTACTTTTTCTAGTTTTGAAAACTATCTGAGATTGCTGTGGGGTTTTTTTTTTTT
>WBNM01021633.1:0-11846 GCA_013399055.1 Ramphastos sulfuratus | reverse complement strand
TCCCTCTGGATGGATCTCTGCCCTCTAGCAAGTCGACTGTGCCATACAGCTTGGTGCCATCTGCACACTTGCTGAGGCTGCACTGATTCCTCTGTCCATGGCACTGACAAAAATGTCAAACAGCACTGGTGCCAGCACTGACCCCTGAGGGAGCCACTTGGCACTGGTCTGCAGGTGGACATTGTGCCCTTGATCACCACTCTCTGTGTGCCACCATCCAGCCAATAGGCTGATCAGTAAACCAATAGCCAGATCAGGAAACATTTCATAGCCTGATGAAATACAGCTCTGTGATCACAGACCTTGTTTCAAGAGACTGTAAGAAAATTCTGATGGTGGGGGGGGGGGGGGGGGGAAGCATCAGCATGAACTTTTGAACTTAAATTTTATCCAAAGTTTTGAAAAGCTTGTAATTCCCAAGGTGAAATAGCTCAGTTACAATTTCACTGTTAGTGAGTTGTAGGTAACTCTGTGCTTTAAATGTGAAAACAGTTGCTAGCATTTTTAAGTGCTGTTGCTTTTAGCACCACTGTTTGAAAAGAAAAGCCCAAATTCTGCAGGAGCCTTAAACTGGTATGTAAAGGAAGTAAGTATTCAGTTAAATGCCTTGTAATGCTCATCATAAACTTTATGTATTTTTCAGCCTTCTCTTTCATACTGGTTTTAGCCTTCAGATTTATTGGGACGCTTCTTGTGCATACTTTGATTGCACTGCTTGTGTTTGGTTTGTTGTGTAAGTATATTTACCTTTTATAGAATCACAGAATGGGAAGGTTGGAAGGGACCTCAAAGCTCATCCAGTTCCAACGCCCTGCCATAGGCAGGGACACCTCCCACTAGTACAGGTCACTCAAGGCTTTGTCCAACCTGGCCTTGAACACCTCCAGGGAGGGAGTAGCCACAACCTCCCTGGGCAACCTGTGCCAGTGTCTCACCACCCTCACTGAAAACCACTGCCTCCTAACATCCAGTTTCAATCTCCCCTCTGCCAGTTCAAACCCATTGCCCTTGTCCTGGCATTGCAAGACCTTGTCAGTAGTCCCTCCCCAGCCTTCCTGTAGCCCCCTTTAGCACATGCGTAGTTAAATGGACCAGCTCACTGAGTGGGAGGAGGTGCTGCTGAACTAACAGCTCTCCTTTATCTCCATCACTATCCACAGTAACCTTAAGCTAACCACAGGCGTTTCCAAGCTGGGCTTTGCTTACCTTTTGGTGCCAAGGTCTGGCTGTGCTATTCAGCTGCTGAGAGTTGAGACCATGTTGACTTTCATGATTTTTTACAGATGCCTGGAAACAATATTTCTTTTGGCAGATGAATGCAGTTGTAAAAGTGCTGCTCTTTCAAATAAAGCTTAGTGAAATTCTGCATTGCCTGCTGCAGCGGAGAGCCATAGGAATGTGTCCAGCCAAAGCTTGCCATTCCATGAGAGTTAGCCTTATGTCTCCTGAATGGAATGGCATGCTTGGGCTTTAGCATAACTGCAAGAGAACCAAATATTCTGCTGCAGTTTCACCTTAGACTAACAGGTCATGGTGTGCGTTTTCGTTGTGCTCACTGATGCTGTGCCTCCCTGCTGCCCAGCAATGCTCCTGCTCTGAGCCTGAGTTAGGCACAAGGGTGGGAGTCTCGGGGAGGAGGCCAGACAGACATCATCTGGGGAGTGCTGCCCACCCTCATGTTGCTCTTGTTTGCTCAGTTGTCTCAGGTGTTCTCTGGTGGCTCTATTATGACTACAGGAATGATCCCAGCACTGAATTGGAAACAGAAAAGGAAAATGTAAAATTTCTGCTTGGATATGCTATCTTCTCAACAGCAGTTACTGTAAGTAACCTTTTACCCTGAGCAATGGCAGAGCCTAAATGGCAGTGGTTCTGTAGCTGTAAGAATAATTTCTCACTCCTTTCAAATCCAAAACCAAGAATCAGTTATAAGCTCTGCTTACCCTCATGTAAATAGTTTTGTATCTTCATTGTGAAATTTGTCAGCACGATGCTCTGTCAGGGATCACCAGATCATAGAATCATCACAAAATGGTAAGTTTGGAAGNTCGCTGGGTGTGGGGGGATGGATGGCATGAGGAGGAACAAGCAGACACCAATGTGGTGCATCCAAGATCACCCCTTTATTGCAGCAAGTCTGCATGTGCACAGTACAGGAGAGACTGCCTGGTCACACACGGTGCTGGTTACAGGGAGCTCCTCACGAGCTGTTCACACACACACTGATAAAGCTTCTTCAACATGGTCACTGCCAGGCACTCTGTTTTGCTATGCTACATCCTTATTTAACAGAACTACCTTCTACATAGCTATTTTCTTATCTTGAATGACTCATAGCAGGAACAGCTGCACTAGCAGCTCTCCCTCGTTAGTAGGATGCAACAATGCTCTGCCACACGTCAAACCTGTACAAACGGTGTGGTGTAAAAATGTTCCAGCCCCATTCTTGTCTGCTTCAGCTCACTGGAAAACTGTGTAGAAGGAACGTGAGGGCACTGGCTCCATGGGAATGTAAATCTGTGCATTCAGCCTGCCCCATTAGAAAGAAGTGGCAGCACCCTAATGAGAGGGGGACTGAGGCACAGGCAACAGTGTCTAGGCCTCAAGTTATGGAATTAAATTCTGCTTTTTCTGAGTCTTTCTTACAACTTTTAAAGTTGTTTTTTTTTCCCTCTGGTGTGGCAATGTGAAAGGAGTCATTGCTCAATGTGAGTGGAGAGGTTGTCAAAATAATTGTTCCTGTGTTATCTTCAAGTGCACTGGGATCCACAAACTGAAATTCACTGGGTAGGAACAGACTGACAGTTCAGAACGACAAATATAAATGTGTTGCAAATATAAATGTGTTGCAGGACAGATTTTTTCCCTCTTTGAGTCATGACATTTTTACTTCTATTGATAGTAAAGGAGTAATAAAAGTCTCCCTTGCAAGCATGCATGCTGCAGTACAGCTTCCTTCTGTTTGGAGAACTGTGGAGCACCCACTTCTGCAGGTGACACTTCACAGCCAGTGCCTTTTTTCTACAGATGGCAAGAAAATGAATGAGAAACTGCCACTGCAGTCATTTTATACATTGCAACCTCCTCTTCTAATGGCCCTTCACCTATGCTGATCATATCAATGAAGTGGGGACATTGTGGAGGGTCGAGGTGAGGGTTTTGTTATTGTGTTTGGGTTTTTTTTACTTGGAGAAAAAAGTTTTTTTAAGAGGAGATTTCTTTTTATGTCTGCTTTGCTTCCATAAATGCACAACTGTCAGAGTAGTATGGTTGTGGTGCTGTCAGTTCTGCAGAAAGGGGTTGGTCCTCCTACTTTTGTGATCTGAGTAGGAAGAAAGTCCTGGGCTGCAGCAAGAGCAAGATAGGTAGACACAATGNAAGGCCAGGTTGGAGGAGTCCTTGAGTGACCTGTGCTAGTGGGAGGTGTCCCTGCCTATGGCAGGGGGTTGGAACTGGCTGATTTTTGAGGTCCCTTCCAACCTTACCATTCTATGATTCTATGATGGGTCAGGTACAGATGCAGTGTGTAACATGTGATGTGCACTTGTGTTTGCTGTAAACCAAAGCAAGCTGTTCCCATTAGGTGAATCACAGTTTTACCAATCCTATTTCATTAATAAAAAAAAAAACAAACAGTGGTAATGATTTTAGAAAAGCAGAGTTTAATCCACAGACTCTTTGAGAATAAAAACAGCCTCAGAAAGGTGAAATGTGAAAAGTGAAATGACACAACCTCGCTTTGTGTCTGTGAGAAATCTGTGGCCCCCGATCCCATGTTTGACAACTCTGATACTTTCCTTAAGGAAACAAAAACCCTATACAATCTGTCTTTTTATTTCCTGTAACAGGTTGTTCTGCTTTCCCTTATACTTGTACTGAGGAGGAGACTTCAGGCCACTGTGCAGCTCTTTCGCATTGTCAGTGAAGTCACTGGCAGGATTCCTTTCCTCTTGTTCCAGCCACTCTGGACCTTCCTGATTCTCATCATGTTCTGGGTGTTTTGGGTTGCTATACTACTGAGCTTAGGAACTGCAGGTGAGTGCATGCTTCCCATGAGCTTGGATGAATACCATCTTGTTTCCTAAGTTGAATTGTTAAACATGGGACCTTCAGGTATTAATGTGCAAGCCATGGGCTGGCACTGTTCACTAGCAGTGCTGCACTAGCAGTGTTACTCATTTGGTTTGTCTTTTCCTTTTTGCCCCTGCTTGTTGGACTCTTCAGCATCACCTTAGTCTTGTAGCCATAGCACTACAGAAGAAAGATTTTTGCTCCTCTATGTGAGCTTTAGTTTTCTTTCTCCATTACTTAATCTTGGTTAGATTACAGCAGTTAGTGTTGTATGTTTGATGTATTTAAACAAAGGAATGGGAGGAAGGAGACAGCTTTTAGTGCAGTTGTTCTGCAGCAACAGCTCCTCTAAGTGAAGAGCAATGTGTAGTTATCATGGAGGCTGTTTCTGACTTGGGGCAGGGTTGGGGGGTAGTACTAGGAAGGGGTTTTGGGGAGCTGTGGGGTGGGTTTATTTGGTATCAGTAACCGGGCTTCATCCTTGTGTGAGAGAGGCTGAGGAGGAAAATGAGGGGCTTGGAGGGAGGGAGGGAGGGGGTCTTTTGGGGACTTTGGGGAGGTTTGGCGGGCTGCAGGGTGGGTTTATTGGGCATCAGTACCTGGGCTCCACCCTTGTGTGAGAGGCTGCTGAGGAAAGTGAGCAGTTCACTGACAACTGCTACCGTGATTCAGACTGGCACAACAGTATTTGCGTTAATCCAGAGAGTCTTGCAGTTGTAGGGAAGGTGCTCTCTAGAAACAGTCATTGACTGTGACATGTCTCCAGTAACAAGTGCCTCCTGTGGAACTGGGTCCTGAGGGACCTGCTGCTGTAAGATCTGTCCCTGACTGGAACAGGGGGCATGGATGCCGTCCCCTGGCCCAGCACTGTGCCATCCAAGGAAAGGAGAAGTTGTTCTTCCGTGCAGTGTCATAGAACAATAGAACCATAGAATGGTAAGGTTGGAAGGGACCTCAAAGATCATCCAGTTCCAACCCCCCGCCATAGGCAGGGACATCTCACACTAGTACAGGTCACTCAAGGCCTTGTCCAACCTGACCTTGAACACCTCCAGGGAGGTTGTGGAGCACAGAATCACCCAACGTGATCTTTGATCACATTGGGTGATTCTGTGCTCCCCAACCTCCCTGGGCAACCTGTGCCAGTGTCTCACCACCCTCACTGTAAAGAACTTCCTCCTAACATCCACTTTCAATCTCTCCTCTGCCACTTCAAACCCATTGTCCCTTGTCCTGGCATTACAAGACCTTGTCAATAGTCCCTCCCCAGCCTTCCTGTAGCCCCCTTCAGATCCTGGAAGGCTACTCTAAGGTCTCCTGGAAACCTTCTCTTCTCCAGGCTGCAGAGCCCCAACTCTCTCAGCCTGTCCTTATAGCAGAGGTGCTGCAGCCCTCTGAGCTAATAAGAATGCTACCGTTTTTTCCAGCCAGTGATAAAAGCAGTACAGTGCAGAGGGCAACTTCTTTGTAGAGTGATGCTAAAGTTTCTAGGATAACCCAGTTTGGAAAGAATTTTGCATAAGAAGGGAAGGTGATTTCCAGGCCACTCCACGTTAACACATTGCTTACATGAGGGATCTGGTAAGACCTGTTTTGGCTGAGGTCTTCTGCAGAATGTTTTTAGTGTAACTGTCAATCCTGGTGAGATTTTTCTGTTAGCAGTTACCATGTTGGTATTTAGAAGGGGATGTGCATTTGGTAAATAATCCAAACCAACTCCAAGTTACAGCATGAGCATGAATGGAGACAGAAAAATGCCACTCTAAGTATTCGGTTACTTTGTAGGTCAAAACTTGATTTTATTGATTCTATCATTTGTATTTGTAGCTGTTCCCTTTGTTATGCTGTGCACGTTAAGTGATGCCTGTCGTTGCCCAGCAGGTGTAAACCAAGTTCTTAGCAGAGAGCCCTTAGCCCCAAGTTCAGTTCAGGGGCTGCAGTGCTGTACAGAAGACATTGCTGGCCTGCAGCAGCCTCAGTGCCCGCTAGGTGCTGATAAAGCAGTTGGAGAAAGCTACTTTTGATAACAGAGAAACTCCTTTGGAGAGGCGTTTGAAGACAGCAAAGGTGATTTTTGCCTGTTGAAAAGCGAGGAAGTGTCAAAGGCTCGTTTTACCCAGCTGCCAGGCTGAGAGGACTGGCCCAGGTTACACAAGGGGTTGGTGTCAGCAGGAGGTGTGGCAGTTTGTATTTCCAGTCGCCTGCTCTGACCTCGGATTTGTTTTGTAGTTCAAAACTTGGCCCCATGAAGGGCAGGCAAGGGCTGGTGCTCAGCATATCCCTTGGGAGTGTATTTCAGATTTTCAGTCCAAAGATGAGTCCTCTGAAATGCTGCCTCTGAAGAGCAGCTGACTGGAGGCTGTTTTTCTGTGTGGACTGACTAGGACTTGTGCACCCCGTCAGAAGAAAGTGCTTCTTAATGCGGCCACAGAACACCTCTGACTCTGCTACCACTTTGCTTCAATTGCTCTGGAAATGGAAGACATTTCTTTTGAATTTGAGTTTTGGGGACTTTGTGCAACAGCTGAGAGTACACCTCTGAAGATTTCCCAGGATGTATTCTCTTAGACCCATTCGTTTTCTCCATTGACAAATAGTTTGTGAAATACTGGTGATGGCTTTCCTGGCTTTGACCCTTTGACTTCTGAGTCTCAAAAACATTTTCTGAGCTCATGCTGACTGTATTTTAAATGCAAATACACCAAGAAAACTGAAAAGCTGCCATGTTTGCAAAGAGGCTAGACTTTTGTCTAACACAGGAAGGTGAGGCAAGTGGAACTGGCTTGCTGCTGTGCTGCACCTGTGCTTAACAGCAGCCTTGGATCTTCACTAGTTCTATGATATTTATAGTGTCTCTGCATCTTAGAGCTCTGGACCACTTGATCCTCCTCCATCTGTGGTACACCTGAGCATTACGGAATACACAGGCAACTTATTTACATCCCCTCCCAAAGTTAATGTTACTCTGAGAAAAGACTACCCCTTGGGAGCTCAGGGAAGCTGCAGCCTGCATTCGGCAAGTCTGCATAAGTATGCATGTGACTAACTTGAAACACATGGATAATCCTGTTAAAATGGGGCTGCTTATGCATTTTAAGGTACCTTGGTCATTCAGAATCTCTAAGACCAGCAGAGGCTGAGTGAATTCCAGAGCTTGAAAATCCCAAGCACAACTCCAGACTGGGTGGGGAATGGCTGAGAGCAGCCCTGAGGAACAGGCCCTGGGGGTCTGGGGTGATGAAAAGCTCAAGATGAGGCTGCAGTGTGAGTGCAGCCCAGACAGCAACTGTGTGCTGGGCTGCAGCAAGAGCAATGTGGGCAGCAGGGCAAGGGAGGGGATTGTGCCCCTTTGCTCTGCTCTCCTCAGACCCCACCTGCAGTCCTGTGTGCAGTTCTGGAGCCCCCAGCACAGGAAGGACATGGAAGTGTTGGAGCCAGTGCAGAGGAGGCCACCAAGATGCTGAGAGGGCTGCAGCAGCTGTGCTGTGAGGACAGGCTGAGAGAGTTGGGGCTCTGCAGCCTGGAGAGGAGAAGGCTTCCAGGAGAGCTTGGAGTGGCCTTGCAGGATCTGAAGGGGGCTGCAGGAAGGCTGGGGAGGGACTATTGACAAGGTCTGGGAATGCCAGGACAAGGGGAAATGGTTTGAAGTGGCAGAGGGGAGATTGAAACTGGATGTTAGGAGGAAGTTGTTTGCAGTGAGGGTGGTGAGACACTGGCACAGGTTGCCCAAGGAGGGTGTGGAGTACAGAAGCCCAGAAAACCAGCAGAAATGCCAAAATTCCATGAGACTTGGTACAGCACCCTGAGTGGCACTGGTTAGAGCTGTTAGCTGGCTAGGAATGGAATTCAGCTGCGCTTTGGAAAAGCTGATCTGTATTAGGGTTTTATTGTCTGCTGATTTGTGCAGTGTTTCATTGCAGAGCTGAAGTGGCCATGTGGCACAGCAAAGCATGTCTTGCAGCTTTGCAGTCTGCAGCAGCTGTGAGGTTGGCATGGCATGAATGCTTTGTGTGTAGTACAGGACGAGAAGGCAGTACGGGACTTGCGTGTAATGAAGGTGCATCCTACAGGCAAGGAAGCAGTAAAACTGCCACCTAAAGCAGTGCAGTAGCAAAGCCAGCTACAAAAATGCATTTCTGCTGGCCCCTTGACATTCCAGTTCTAGGCAGCTAGCCTAGCTGAAGATACCACTACATGGAAAAAAACTCAGTTAGATAACGCGATAAAGTCTGTTGCTGGAAGAATGAAGATTCAGTGTATGGTGCCAGAATCTTGCCTCACTTAGTGGTGGGAAGGGTGCGTTGGGTTCTTACATTAACAGGAGCTGATAAGCAGGCTCCCAGTGTTTTCTGTCAGTGGTGCTTTGTTTCTGTGGCTGCACTAGGCTCACCACGAGTTTCTGCCACTTATAGATACCTGCGGCTCGAGGCATCGGCAAAACCTTGGTACCAGCAGCTGGCAAGTGAGAGTATCTGGCAGGGCCTGAAAGTACCAAAATGGAGCCAATGGCACTGCATATGCATGCTGGCAGGTGTCTGTAAGAGCATCTAGCAGGGCCTGAAAGGACCAAAATGGAGCCAATGGCACTGCATGTGCATGCTGGCAGGTGTCTTTGTTTTGCTGTGCTGCAGCTCTGAGCTGCAGAGTCAGCCGGAGAATGGTGCTGCAAAGGCTTGTGGCCGTTTGTGCTGCTAGCGACACTTCTTTGGAAGTACTCACAGCAGATCAGGGTTTGTACTGTCAGAAGGGGTTAGATTTGATGATTCAGCTGTAAGAATTTCATTTATTTACTGATTTCGTAATGATGTCACCAAGAGTGTGTGGTACACCAGAAAGATTCATGATTGGAGAAGTTGCTTTGTAGGTTTGGTTTTTATCCTTTTCTGGTGTGTGATAGTAATACAGTGGTGTAATCCCAACTCCAGGTACTGCACAGACTACTTCAGGAGGACAAGTGGAATACAGAGCCCTGTCTGGAATTTGCTACATGGTGTGGTATCATTTTGTTGGCCTTATCTGGACTAGTGAATTCATCCTTGCCTGTCAGCAGATGGCCATTGCTGGGGCAGTGGTCACTTATTACTTCAACAGGTGAGTGCAGACTTGCCCCCATATTGTTTTTAAGGATGTCACAGCACCTACTTTAAACTTCTAGGCAAAATAGACTGCAATTTATGTGACTATCTTGGAATCCAATGTAATGTAAAATAATGTTGCTTGTTGCAAGATCTTGACTAAGACTTTATAAGATATTAGTGTGACTGAGGCCTACCACTGGAGTTACTGGGCCAGACTGAGCCCTGGTAGAAGCCAGGAGAGCCCAGCTGACTGGTGAGGCTGCTGCTGGAAGGCACAGGCTGCATTTCACCCTTTTCCAGGAGACCACATTAGCTGCAGATGGAGATGCAATATACAGGTCCTTGGGAATTCCATCTTTTGGAGGGCGCTGTGACCTCTTCCATTAAGTGTCCACCTGGAGTGGACCAGCAGATGGATACAGAACTAGCTTGATGGCCCCATACAAAGAGTGGCTGTCAAAGGGTCCATGTCCCAGTGGAGGCAGTGACAAGTGGAGTCCCTCAGGGATCAGTCTGCCATGGGCAGAGGCACTGAGTGCAGCTTCAGCAAGTTTGCTGACCACACCAAGCTGTGTGGTGCAGCTGACAGCTGGAGGGCAGGGATGGCATCCAGAGGGACCTGGACGGGCTGCAGAGGTGGGCACGAGCCAACCTCATGAAGTTCAACAAGACCAAGTGCAAGGTCCTGCAGCTGGGTCGAGGCAATCCCAAGCACCAATACAGGCTGGGCAGTGCCTGGCTGGAGAGCAGCCCTGAGGAGAGGGACTTGGGGGTGCTGGTGGAGGAGAAGCTCAACATAGAATCATAGAATGGTAAGGTTGGCAGGGACCTCAAAGATCATCTAGTTCCAACCCCCTTGCCATAGGCAGGGACACCNAGGGACTTTTTAGGCTATCAGGCAGTGACAGGACTAGGGGGGATGGAGCACAGCTGGAGGTGGGGAGAATCAGCCTGGAGGTGAGGAGGAAGTTCTTCTGCATGAGAGTGGTGAGAGCCTGGCAGGGGTTGCCCAGGGAGGTGGTTGAGGCCCCATCCCTGGAGGTGTTTAAGGCCAGGCTGGATGAGGCTCTGGGCAGCCTGATCTAGGGTAGGGTGTCCCTGCCCATGGCAGGGAGATTTGAGCTGGATGATCCTTGTGGTCCCTTCCAACCCTGACTGATTCTATGGTTCTAAGTGTCCATCCTGCTCTGGGTTTGTGTGTGCTCTGGCTGCAGAAGTGCCTACACTGCTTTTTTTTTTTTTTTTTTCGTTCTGCACAGGTATTTTCAGTAAACTGTAAGTGCTTTAACACCACTGTGGAGAATTTAGAGATGTCTAAGCAAACTTCCTTGAATTTTGTATTGCCCTGAAATCCAGGTGTTGAGGAAATGAGGAATTAATTATGAGTTACACTGGAGTTTAGACATGGTAAAATTAAATGGGGTTTGTACACTGGAGGTGGCTGTCCTGTCATTGCAGCAAAATATTTAAGCTCACCAATACATTGAGGTTTTTGACCATGAAGAGAGTAGTGCCCTGGAAATGTTTTCCCTTGTGTCATGAGCTCTGCCATCCTCACTGCCCTGCCCCTCTGCCCCCTGTTGTGAGGTGTTCTGACCTGTGAAAGACTCTGGTGTTTCAAGACATTCCTTCATTTTTTGAGGAACATGATGATAGTCTTAATTCCTTCGAAAATCAGTCCTCGAGGAAGATGATGTGAGAGAAGTTGAAGACCTGGAGCACCGTCCACAGCCACATGGGAGCGCTGGGCTTGGGCAGCTGGGAAGGGCAGCTTTAGGCTCCTCCAAAACCCAGGCAGCAGGTTTCTGTGGATGTTCTCTGGGCTGTGTCCTCAAACGTTTCAGTTGCTGATACAAGAGCCTCCTGCTGAAATGCTTCCAACTGATCTGTTCTCTTCCATCCTGCAGAGGCAGCAGCACAGGCCCTGCTTGCAGGAGCAGCTCTGTAAGGATTTTGTGCTGCAGCTGACAGCTGCTGTGCTCCAGGCAAAGCAGCAAAGCTGGACCTAGGAACAGCCAGCCTGCACCATCATTGCAAGGGATCTTTTGGTGTTACCATCCAAAAGGTGGAGGCAGAGCAATGTGTGTCTGGACCCTTTTTCTCTCAGAATCTTCGTGCAGCCAACAGCTGTGCCACCGAGCTGGTGCTAGTGAGAGAGCAGAAAAAAACTTTAAAACTTAAAAACTTTGAAAAGGCTTTTTCAAAAGTTGAGATCTGCAGAGTGGCACAGTCTCACTACTACTTTGCGTGCCATGGTATTTCTTATGTCACACTTCTTGTGGCATCTCCTTTTTCCCACTGAAGCTCTAAAGAGAGCTATAGGTAGTGAGCTGCTCTGCTCGTCTAATCACATTTCTGTCCCTCAGGCTTTAGCAATGGATTCAGCTTTAGCAGCTGGATGCTGTGACCACTGCTTAAGTAGGCTTGAGAAGGCAGTGGAAAGCAGTTTCAGCCACTCGCTGCAGTGCACGTTGGCTGGCATCTCTGTGGCACTGTCCGTGTCTTCACCCTGCGCTGAGGAGCACCTGCAGGAACTGCCACAGTGCCATTGACTGCTCCGTTAGGCTCTTCGCTCCTCAGCTGTTGGTCACTGCTGCAGGACCTGGCCACAGTACAGGCGTCCCTGCACCTGTTTGTATTGAAATCATCTTCTGCTTCTGCTACCAGGTGACCTGTACTGAGCCAACAGTGTGCCCA
>WBNM01021632.1:23659-34532 GCA_013399055.1 Ramphastos sulfuratus | reverse complement strand
GTCTGTGGTGGTGGGTTGGACTTGATGATCTTTGAGGTCTCTTCCAACCTTGCTATACTGTGATACTGTGATAATGTGATACAATATGGTGAGAAGTGCCACTGACATCGTGCTCTCTGCACATCTGCAAGACATCCTACCTGAACCTCTGCAAACCTCCGTACCAAATCTGGAGTCCAAGAGGAACCAGGATCAGGTCAGTGACCATCTCCCTCTTTTCCAGCACCCTGTTAGAGCCTTGGAAGATCCAGAAGCCTTAATGGCTATTAAGACACCAACAGATTTCCCTTCAAGTATTTGTGTACTGTCTGGAACTATAATTCAGCTCCACAGTCTGGACATAATATTTTGTGAGTAAATATTCAAAAGTCTCTCTGTAGCTAAATCCAAGTGCCATCTGCCTTAAGCAGAAAGGAGTTTCCTGAGTCTCTTTAGCGGACAAGCAATATATTGATCGCAAGATTCTCTTTCCAATTTCTAATAGTTGAATTAATGCTTATTATATTATTGCTAGATATTTCTTAAGTGTTCTAGATTCCCTGTTTTTCTCTTTATGTAATACTTTTCATGACGGTGCAAAGAACCTATTAAACTAAGTATTGTGGTGAGATTTTTGGATATCAAAATTAACAAACTATATTAATTTTGTAATAAATCCCACGCATACCATTATAGCCTCTAATTCATTCCAGTTGATGCGCTTTCTTTGACTCCTTACTTCTCTGTGAATGTTTAAAAAAAATAAAAATTTATGCCAACAATTAAAACACGTCTGTGTAAAGTCCTGAGTTATTTTATTTGTTTCTTAGTACCCTGTGGATATTTGGTGTTTATTTTTAAAGGCTGATCTCTGATATACACTGCGTAAATATGGAGAAGACACCAAAAATGGAATTCATGGTGGCCTGGAAATTTGTATGTGAAGGACAAAAAGGAGTAAGCTCTTCATCATTCAAGGAGAAACTGCTTGCCATAATTACACTAAGCACATAATCTTACATTAAAATGTCACATATATTAGTAAAGAACCCAGAGAGGAAACTTTCATTAAGTATTGGACTCTTGATTTTGTCTTTCAAGGACTAAATTGCCATATACTTTGGACCGCCATGCACCATTACTTTAGTATTCTGATTTCTACTGGTATCAGAATTTGATCTTGCCCAGTTTAAGAAGTGAAGACTAAGATTTGATTTTATTAAAATGATTTTTTGTTATCTTTATCTTCACTTAACTCCTTCATTTTTTTCCCTGCTTTCATTTGGGTTTTTTTGTCCTCAGGTTAGGAACAGATTGCAAATACTGCTTGATTTGCTTTCTAAATTGCTGTGTTCCCATAAGATGTTGTGTTAAAATAGAAACAAGGTAGAGCATCTTAGCCAAGAGGATGAAAAAGTCCAAACGTAGCTATCTGTAGGGAGTGGCAACATTTTACAAGCATGTATCTATGATTTTGTACATATGAATTAGATATCTTTTTTTCCCCCTATTTTTTCCCCTTTTTCTTTTATTTTTTTCTTTTTTAAATGAAAAAAAAGTATTGACTATAGTTAATATCTATGCTGGATCTAGTTTAATACCTTGCAGACACCTTTTCAGACAGCATCTGTCTTCCCCCGCAGGATGCCAGTAAAAGAGGTAGAATGTCTCACTTCTGAAGCAAAATGAGTACCTTGGTATTTTTAATGCTGCCTTCTGAAAGACAGATTTTCTGACACTAGAATTTACCCAGTAACAAAAGGTATGGAAAAAGCTATGATTTTGCCCAGCACTGAGTTTAATATTATGGTTCATGACTATTGATCATTACCATTTAACACTTTACATAGGAGAACACTAGGAATAAAGACAGCAATTGATTTTAAGGACAATAATGCTTCTTTCATTTGGGGATCACTACTAGAAAAAAATCATAAGGATACACTAAGGAATATATAATATTAAGAAAAGCTAAGGCATAAAGTATAGTTCCTTCATTTCCTAATCCCTTTCTCCCCTTGCATTACTTTCCACATCAGACTTATCATTCAAACATTTGGTGAAAAAAGAGGAAAGATCTTTGAATCATTACTCATGGACATGGGAACAAAACAGAACACAGCAGGTTTCACTCGAACTCATGGAGAAACTTCTTTACTTTGAGGGTAACAGAGCACTGGAATGGGCTGCCCAGAGAGGTCGTGGATCCTCCTTCTCTAGAGACTTTCAAAACCCACTTGGACGTACTCCTGTACAATCTGTTCTAGATGAACCTGCTTTAGCAGAGGGTTGAACTAGATGATCTCCTGCGATTCTGTGATTCTGTAACACAATCTGCCACACAATAAGAAGTAATGTAGTTTATTATGCTCATTTCCCAGTCAAAGTTAGGGAGGAACATCAGATTTCATGTTAATAGAGAGCAGGACAAAATCTTCACAAGGAAGATGCAGCTCATAGGAAGATCAAGAATGAGGATTATAATAAAAGCAGTCAGGAAAGTTTGAAATTCTCTGTGTCCTTACTGAGAAAATTAGATCTGTGGACTCTCTGACAGAAGATATTTGATATATTTGGCAAGGGTTACAGTCAATGCATATCCTCCATTGTCTAATGTGGGTCACATTAGACTTGAATGTGACATAATTCAGACCCTTCTGAATGGACGGACAACTCCTACAAAATTTTCAGTCGTCACTTGCTGTTTATTTTTTTGAAGGAAGTAGAAATCTTATTTTAAGGAAGTTTTGGAGCAAAAGGGAAAAACACAGATGAAGAAACATTAATCAGCTATGGATAACTTATGTATTTCAGTGTCCATATTTTAAGTAAATGTTCACAGCATCATTAAACGTGGGTATTTATGGTATGTATCAGAAGCAGGAACTTTGTTCAGTCAGAGGAGGGAAAGATTTGCAAAGCAGGGAGTTAAAACAGCACAAATCCATTGATTTTTTCTGGAGATGCAACAATTTACATCAATGAGGAGTATGGTCTGCAATCTCCTCAAAAAAAAAAAAAAAAATCATACTGTGAATCAGGAAAAGCAGGAATCTGTCTAACTTCTTTTGACTTTAAGAAGGTTACAGACAAGGTTGACAGTGTCAATGCATACAGCATGACTTATCTGGACTTTCTGAAAGCCCTCAATATAAGTTCCACATGACAGGCATCTGCTTAAGTCAAAAGCTGTGGGAATCCAGGATAAGACATAGAAGTGAATAAAGAAAGTGTTAAAAAACAGAACACAAAGGCTACCTGCATGATGAGCTAGGCTGCTTCCCTGACAGGGATGATAACGGCAATGTTTTTGACATAATTGTGTTAGTTCTTGCAGTTGCAGGAGACTTTTTTTTTTTCCCAAAAAAAAAGATTAAAAAAAAATAAAAAGGAAGAGGAAGGGGAAGACAAAAGTTGCTAAGTAACCTGAACAAGATTAATTTCTGTTTAAAATGACTCTAGACTTGCTATTGTTTTACAGATTGTTGCAGCAGGTTACAAAGAAGGGTGGTAGAAAATAAACACTTTCAATGAAGAAGGAAACCAGTTCTCCAGCAGCTGACTTGAATACAGCTAAGCTACAATCAGCTCCAAGTTGTTGTAGTGGAAGGAGAGGGGCATACAATCAGACTGAATCAGTACGGAAAGGAGACTCAAAAAACAACCAACCAACCAAAACAAAACCCAAAAAAACCCCAAACACATTTTCCATGTACTTTCAAACACATTACAACAGGAGACTTAAAAATTAAAAAGAGAACTTAAATATATTGAAGGAATAAAAGTGGGAGTTACATATAATCAACTTCCAAGAGTTCTTAAATCTCTGTATACAAACTATTCAAAAGTAAATTTAAATTGTTCCTTAATGAAATACAAATCTGAAATCACTCGCATAACTATTCATTTTATGACCCATGCAGTGGATTTTGAGTGCCTGCCTCTATCTGATTATTTTAGATATATCTGTCTTGTAAATTAAAAGATACATAAATCATTAATGTGCTGATACAGATACATACAGTATCTGATTCACCTCATTCCTATTTTATGGAGTCCAGGTTTATTCCACATTT
Organism: Ramphastos sulfuratus; assembly: GCA_013399055.1. Lineage (NCBI taxonomy): Eukaryota > Metazoa > Chordata > Aves > Piciformes > Ramphastidae > Ramphastos > Ramphastos sulfuratus. The sequence goes on along the minus strand of WBNM01021632.1, from coordinate 30,477 downwards.
GTTCTTGGTTAAAACCAAGAATTTGAATGGACACTGTGTAGGATTACAGCCCTGAGGTTACTCACACCTTTTAGACCTGCAGTTTACAAAAAATCCACCACAGGTAAAGACAATATTATTTCTATAAAATTTACTGCATACTTGCAGAAAGCATTTTGTCCATGGTACTTAAATTGCAACATTAATTGAGTTCTGCAGCTCACAAAACCCATTTGAGGTAGGTAACTTAGATTTTCTATCTACAACGTGTTAAATAATGACACATGGCTGCATGAACTAAGAATATATTGGGAACCAAAGCCAGAGGTACTGACTTCTAGTCACCAACTTTAATGGCTGAAAATCACCTCCCACCTCCCCACCCCCCATAAGTATAAAAAAAAGCAAATTTTTTAAAATGCATGCTGAGTTCCTGAAGTGAAGGTGAACAATATTAGATCTGCAAAACACTTAAAACTCATAGACTATTGGCATATGTTTGTATGTGGAACTTGCTGAAAATGAAAAAGACAAGTCCAATGGAATAACATGCTATCTTTACCTGGTCCAGTAACAGGGATTTGCCCTGTCTTATTGGGTGCCATGTTTCTTTTGTATTAATGAGCAATCAGATGGTTTCACTACTGCTGCAGTGGAAATGGTGCTGCTGTTTTTCTAACTGATGCCATGATTCATTGTCTGAAACTGTAAACGCTTAGCTTTTGAATCATATTTGCTTACATCTTCTCTGATCTTCCCTTGTAAGTTCCATACATGAGCTTTGTTTCTTGACAAAAGTACTCAATTTCCAGAATACAGATAAACAGCCACAGTTTAACTGAAATTTGAAGGTGGCATTCATGTGCATTTTTGCTTTTGATCAGTGTGCGCCTCCTGGCTAAATTAGAGCCCAATACAAAGAATGTTTCTGATGGAAGAGGGTGCACAATTGAACAATGCCACTGATACGTGGGAGAGCATTTGCAAGTGATATAACTTAGATAAAGCTTTTATAAAATGAAAAGCTTTGTCAGTGAAATACAGCTTGCTTTTACTACAAAATGAACAAAAATACGTTGTCGTACATCACCTGAATTTATGACTCTTGAATATTAAATGATACAGTCATATCGAAAAGTCCACTCACTTCATCTTTTGGCCTTTTCTTACTGATAATCTAAAAATGAGGGAAGTATTTGTAGTAGAGAAGATATTGTAGCTATTTTAGAAGTAATAAAAGGATGAAAACTACAACTAACTCAAAACATATTTTCTTTCACACCTATGTAAATATGGAATGTCTTCACTAGAGTCAACAGTATTATCTTGGATTTAAAGAATATTACTGCATTATTGAGAGCAATCTGTTCCATTATATTAAATATAGAAACCTACAATTACCTTTCTAAAAGATAACAAAGAGACTGTCAATCCTCTTTATCCTTATTTGATCTCGATTGCTGATATGCTGTTTTTTTTGCAGTATCCAGTGTATTTTAATTTGCAGATTATATCTGCGAGCTCTGTTGATAAGGAGTTATTTTTTGTTTGGTTCCCTGCAAACTGACCAAGGAGGAAAAAACCTCTCTCTTACTCATTTTACTCATGTATTGCACACTGCGTTAATGGTGATATTGGGGGAAAAACAAAACAAAAGAAAATAAAACACCAAGCCCTCCCCAAAAAACAAAAAAAAAAAATCCATAAAGACTTGAAGACAGAAGAAAAGTCCTTGGAAGATTACTATTGATGTCTCATATTGTTTTTTTCACATTACTATCTACTATCTTCCAGTCTGTTTAGATTTTTGTGATAATATCACTATGTATCAGGTGGTATTATGTTGAAGTCCATAATACAAGCGCCTGTTGATTTCCACAGTAGGGGAATTAACTGCTTTTAAACCAGAAGGGATGGTTATGTGGCCTGTTTTCACATTCTGTGGAGTCAACTGTAGATTTTTTCCAATGATCTTTGCAATGAGGAAAGCATGTTCACCTTGGATTTAAAAGTGAGTGAGGTCAGTGTGAGCAATCCATAGTGTTAGCAAGGCCTGTCTCAACAAGGGCTCGTAACAGGAACAGAACCAATTGTTCTGTCAGGTAAAGGCTAATGGAGCTCGGTTTTTCAGTAAATAATTTTTTAAAAAATCTTCTGTACTTCAGAATTTGAATACTAACAGACAAATGCTTTTTTTTAAAACCTTATAAGCTGCCCTGAAGATAAGATTGTGAATGTAGACACACACGCAGGCACACACACACACATATGCTACCAAAACCAACCTCAAAGCTATATTTTATTTTTCCTGACATTCATTTTTCATGTGCTTGCTATGTTTGGAGCAATTTTTTTCCCTGCTCTTAGTATTGGTATGATGTCTTCTTCTAGTTCAGAACATTTCAAACATTACAGCTCACCTGAAGGCTCAGGATTTCCTTTTTTTGCAAGAGTTTTGTGGTTTATTTTGTGATGTAGTTTTTTTTGGTTGGTTGGTTGGTGTTTTTGCTTGTAGGTTTGGTTGTTGTTTGGTTTTGGTATTTTTTTTCTTGTGGATTTTTTGTGTGTTTCATTTGAAGGGGAGACACTATGTTTTATTTGAGGTGTTGGGTTTTTTAAGTAGTTCATCATTTTGATGTTCTTCCTAGTAAACTCTTTCAGTTGACAAGAAATTCTTTTCAAGCACAGAGTGGAGCAGAGCTAATGATACTTATTCTTTCTGTGGATTTGTGTCTGCAGTTCAAATTATACAATGGTGGGAGTTGGAAAGTAATTCTAGAGATTGAGATCAACCACACTGCAAAGCAGGACCATTTAGGGCAAGCCACACCAGAATGCATCCAATTGAGTTTTGAAGATCTTTAAGAAGGAGACTCCACAACCTCTCTGGAAAGCCTGTTCCAGTGCTCCATCACTCTCATAGTAAAAAAGTTTTTTGCCATGTTGACATGGAATATCCCGTGACTGAGCTTATGATTCATTTACATTAACATCTTATATTATGAATATTAATTGAAACTCTTGTTCTGTAATGGGTTTAGTGTGAGGGCTAAACTCCCCCACTTCCCCCACTCCCCCCTACTTCCCCTTCTGTCTCCTCTCTCCTCTCTCTCCTTACCAGGTTATAAGAAGGGGGGAAAAGGATATAAGGAGGGGAAAAAAAGGTGGGGAGTTTACAGCTGATTTACACAGAATATTTTACTCCTTTGCTACAAAGATCGTAGAATGACTCAAGTTGGAAAGGACCTCTAAAGATCATCTAGTCCAACCCCCCTGCAGTAAGTAGAGGCATCTTCAACTAGTTCAACAGAGCTAACTTACAGTTTAGTAAAGCATAATGCTGCAATGGCACAATCATTGCCAGAGACAGAGCAATGGCAGCAGGCAGTGGCAGCATGAATACAATGGCAGAGCACGCTGTGTTACCTGCTCATCTCTTTTTATCAATACAGCCTGAGACTAATGGGCCTTTGGACACAGAACAGCCAATCAGAATGGCAGTTAGCTGAGCTCGACCATATTAAGGAAGCCATAGGGTTACTTTATCCAAATTTGGGAAAAACATAGGCCTTCCATGAGGCAGGCATAAGCCAAGTGTATGTACCTTGTTTACCACAAGATGTAAACAGGAGCCAGGGTCCTTAGACTCAGTGGTTCCAGGTTCTTTGTCCTCTTTCCCATGGTTGCTTCTCTCCATAGCAGAAGGATGGAGAGCAGAAAAACATGTCTGGGCAAGTCAGGACATGTATAAGCCTATTTAGGCCTACCACAACAGCCCTTCTGAACCTCACTTTGAATATCTACAGGGATACCAGATTACATCGGTGTATATATAGAGAACAGGAGGAAAAGGGAAAGGAATACCTGTCCAAATCCCATAACAGACAAAAACTCAGCTGCCAACTCAAGGACTGGAAAGGTGAAAGAGAGACAAAGAATCATGTGTCCAGGATGGTGAAAGAGTCCTCTCTTGTACATGTAAATCACTCTCAACAAAGTTAAAATCACCTTTGCTCCTGAGAAAACAGCTGCCCAGGGGCTGTGCTGGAAAGATTGTCTGAAATATGCAACAGAAAGAAAGCACATCCTGTAAAGAGAAGCTCAGGGCTGGGTGTAGTGAACAGTGTAGACTGGGGCACAGGCCACTCTAGTGCTGACTCCTGCAAGAACATGCATTAGGACTCCCTGAGAGCAACACTTGTAAGGTAATGGGAATAGGGTGATGGGCCAGGAGGAAGCTGCGATTAAAAAATATATATAAAAAAACTCCAACTGATGCCTGCTCTGGAGAATAAGAGAAAAAAGCTCCACTGAAAGCAACACTGAAGACATCTCATGCAGCAGGCCAGGACATCTTTCCTCCCCTCCACCAAAGAAAGACAATGTGCTGTGAGAAGCTACTGAAGAGTGGCTTGGCAGCGCCCTCTCTCTCTCCCCTTCCCCGTCTTAGGACAGCTCAACCTCAAAAGACAGACTCTGGGACTTCTGTCTCAGTCTCCTCCTCCAGATGGAGACATCACACAGTGAGATAACACAGGACTCAGCAGTATCCTCAGACAACAAAAGCTGAAAAGCACTTGGACTCTGGGAATTCTCTTTCTCCCTCTGCTTTTGATATTTGGCCTCATTTGTGCCTTAATTTCATAACACAAGAATGTTTTAAAAGAACAAGTCTCACTCCCCACTTCTGGACTGAGACAGGTGGTAACAAGTACAGCCACAAATCCTGCAAATGCCATAAATTCATGATTCTGACAGTGGGGAATATTATGCGGTTTGAACTATTAAGGATATCTACAATATATCTTATATGTAGATTTCCTGATGTGTCTCTAATCTTTCAGGTTAAGCATAGTTAAGAATAGCAATGGTGACTCTTGGCTGTCTGTGGCTTATTTCTGTAACAGTTAAGCCCTCCTAATCATCTCCTTGCAGAGTATCTCTGCATTGATTATGGAAGAGGCCTACAGTGAATAGGGACTTCAACTAACAATTTAAAGTAAGTTAGGATGACTGCAGGTCCTAATGTCCCATTAATTACTTACAGTAAATAATGAAAATAATTGCATCTCTGGGTCCCCAGCAGTTGCATTGGTAGTGGGATTTAAGGAGCAAAGATTGAGCAGACTATAAAATGTTTTTAACTGATGTTATAGTTCTATCACCTGTATCTTCAGGAATACCATCTCCAAAACTTAAAGCAACTTTGTTGCTCCTCAACAGTGATAAGACCAACAGAAGCAGAGATTCCTCAGAGGCTTGTAAGTTACATCCACAGTTACTCTCTTCTCAGAAAATACATTTTTCAGAGGAACATATTTAAATTTCTTGTATGCTTTGCCCTAGTTATATCTGTGCTTATAAGTATTTCCTTTTTAAATGTGAAAAGATACTTTTCAAATATTCTCTTATTTATGTCTTACACATCTATTTTTTAATGTCTTCAATGAAGCTGCAGTACAATTTGACTTAGAATAGTTGCAAGAAATATTTTTTTCTTGTTCTAAAGAATATGGGTGCCCCCAAGAAGTTTCTGTCAGTTTTATTGCACACACATACATATAAATGTTCCTTAATTTGGAACATTTTGTACTGCTTTCTTACACAGTGTATCACTGGCAGAGCTGTTAAAAGCAGCATAACAAGATGTTCTCTCACACAAGAAAGTAGTGTGATGGATCTTAAAAAAAGTAAAGTTGTGAGTTCAAATGAGATTGAAATCAAACCATTCTGACAGAAAAAGCATATTTCACTGATACTAACTGAAAACCAGAAATGTTATTATTGATACATGTCCCAGGTCAAGAGATCCCACTCAAACATGCAAGCTCCTTGTTCCACACACACACATGACAGGCAAAGTAACATAAAAAATTCCTTGGGTTGAGATAAAGAGTTTAGAGAGATCATATGTTCTGAAATTTCACTAGCAAAAGTAGAAATAGCAACAAAAAGAAGCCAACAATAAAACAGTTTCCCCCACCCAAGCATGCAAAAGCAGGCACAGACAAGAAGACCAAGAAGAAACTGGAGCAGAAACCAGAACAGGAATCCTCTCGTTATAATCTGAGATTCAAGCCACATGATAATTTGCTCTGCCGAAGAGTTCCACTTTAAAGTTGGCATGATGTTAGCATAATACTGAATATTCACATTAGCAGATTCAACTCAGCCCATGACAATGCTGTAAATGGTATGAAATTTTGTTTAAGTTTTATCCATCCCATGTAATCTGGACTCTTTCTGTGAACAAGTCCAATACTAATTCCTGCTTGAATTCATGAGCATGTCAAATATACCTTCATGATAATTTTCGACCTGCCTAGAAAATTCATAAGCATTTCAAATACACCTTTATGGTAATCTTAAATGTGTCTAGAACCTAGAAGTATAACGCCGACTAGGTGATCCTTAGCTGACAGAAACCGGTGCAGCTCCATTGAAATCATTTTACTTCAGCTACAGCAGTGACGTGCAGTTGATAGCACTCTTGAAAGCTCATGGTGAATATTAGTGAAGTCTTTCATGAAACTTTTAGGGACAAGTACCTGGTTGAGGAAATTTCTAAAAGGTAAATTTCAAACTCTAATTCCCCTTGACTTTTATTGAATGTCAATGAGACTTTGAGTCACACATTCAAACATAATAAGATAGTGAAATTAAAAAAAAAAAAAGTAGGTAGCTAGTGATATTCTGGCAAAAAAAAGATGGAGGGAAGAAAGGAAAAAAGTAAGCAATTAAGATAGAAAAAAAGAATGAAAAGAAAGGGGAAGGGAAGGGAAGGGAAGGAAAGGGAAGGGAATGGAGCTAAAGAGAGGGAAAGGTACAAATAATCGAAT
>WBNM01021632.1:9188-23196 GCA_013399055.1 Ramphastos sulfuratus | reverse complement strand
AGTCTCAGCACAATGTCACACTGACTGTGCAGGCTGATCTTTTGGAGGCATTTAGAGCCTGTTCCTGGTAAGCTCCTGGAAGGTGGTTTCCAGGTAGTTCAGGATACAAGGCAGCACAAATACAATGGCAGAGAGCATGGATACAATGGCAGAGCACATATATAACGGCAAAGCACACATTGTGCTCCCTGCTCATCTCCTTTTATCCATACAGCCCAAGATTAATGGGCCTTTGGACACAGAATAGCCAATCAAAACGGCAGCTAGCCAAGCTTGACCATATTAGGTGAAGCCATAGGCTTGCTTTACCTGAATTTGGGCAGAGCACAGGCCTTGCACCAGGCAACCATGTGCGTCTTGTTTACTGCACGGTTCAAAACAAGTCTGGGTAAGCCACAGTTCTCAGACTCAGTGGCTCCAGATTCTTTTGTCTTCTTTCCTGTGGTTGCTTCTCCCCAAAACAGAAGGAGGGAGAACAGAAAAACATGTCTGGGCAAGCCACACATGTATAAGCCTATTTTGGCCTGCTTAGGCCTACCACGACAATCATCTGCCATACACTTCTGACTGTGTGGACAGAGTTACCAATTCAGCTGTTGCAGACAATGGAAGCTGTTGTTGCTTTGATCAGAATCCAGAGAGAGTTGGCTGTTCTGGAACCTGTTAAGAGAAGATGTCATGAGAAGATCTCATTACCACCTACAAATGCAAATCTCTGGACACAAATTCTACCATCAAACTATGGAGGAAACAGATAATGGCTCATTGTAGGGTATCATTCCAGAGGAGACGAGGAACTTTCTCATGTGAGTGGAAAAAAATCTTCCAGCATGGACTGAGTTGTAGTAAAATAGTTCTTGGCACAATATTGTAATCTGTATTGAGGAGTAACCCAGTGCTACCTCTGGTTCCACAGTTTGTGCTCAAAGGGTTCAAGAGATAATACCCAATGTGGAACAGCCCACAGAAGCAGAGGTATTCCTTTCATCAGAATGGTCTTCCCCTTCACCACACTGAATCAGAATTATCTCCAAGAACCTTGTATTACCTCCTTTCTTGTCTTGGTGAAAAGGGTGTTCCAATCTCTGCACCTCTCCTGTCCACCATGACTTACCAAAGATGATGGAGAGTGGTCTGGCAACAACCTCCACCAGCTCCCTCGGCACCTGTGGGTGCATGCAATCAACGGTATAAACAGACAAAATTCTTCCCCATGTAACTCAGAAGCTTCCACATATAGGATTTCTAAAACAAATTCAGAACCCACCGAGGTGAGAGAATATTTATTATGCTTATACTACTATAGATAGGAACAACCTCTTAACAATTTCAGTTAAATCCTATAGAAAAAAAATATGAAGGCTTTCTAATTCAGATGGTTTTCCTGAAGAAATTTAAATTATAATTAATCAGGATTAGTAACAAAGAAACCATGAACAACATTTTAATTCTAAAGGAAGTACAAGTAATAAGATAAACTGCTGATACAAAGACTGACATTTAAACAGTAATCCTTACCAGTGAATGTTCCACAATGAGATAATTAAATGCAACATCAGTTATATAGCCTAAATGAAAACCAAGGTGTACAATAGTAACACACCTTTTTCTCAATATTTCAGTTAGATAAATAGAAACTATAATAGACAGTGATTTGCGTATCTTTTTTTTTTTAATATTTATTTTTAATTTATGTTAGGTGTTTGCCTATTCACTTTTTTTTTTTCAAAGTCCTTCCAGTAACAGAAAAGCTTGACTGATTTCAATATGCTCTAGGCTAATCTTTGACAAATGCAAGAGTCAGATTTATCTACATAGCATCAATAAGTGAATATGGTGTGTTACACAGTGAAAATGAGGATTTTTTTTTTAATGTATAATTTCATTATTTTACTTGGAAATCATTTTAACAGAATAGCCAGCAGAAAACACGTTCTAACTTGCAATTGCTCACACTGATCAGTAACATTAACACAATCCAGCTAATGTCACTCTAAGAACAAACAAACCAACCAAAAACCCCACAATAGTAAAGATGTGCAATCATGCTTAGATTTCTGCCATGCTCAGATTGATAACTAAAAATAAAAATTAAAAATCAATAGTACATCTAGGTTTATGTTCTTAAATATTAAAATACAAAACCCATCACGCTTAGAGTAACTTCTTAGACAAGCAGCTATCCCAGAAACAGGAAAATTACCCGTGAAAATAAGTGCTTTCCAGAGCAAATAAGGAATTCAGTTTGGCCCTCTAGCCAGTTTTTAGAATTATTACCTCTGAGTGTTAGATGTGATTTCTCACAGTAATTATAATTTGGATATATAATGGACCAGCTGAATATAATAGCAAAGCTGCATCTTTAAGCTGCTCCTTAAAATTCAGCAACAGTAGTAAATGTTAAAGCTATGAAATATATTTGAGGGTAACATACAGATGCTCTGAATTAATCTCATTTTGATGCTATGTATGACACACTTTACATCAATGGCATTTTTCTTAGAGCTTCTTATAGAAATGTTTGTCAGCTCTGAACAGAGGTTTTGTTACTTATCTCCTGGGTCTAAAACATGCTCTGGGGAGAAATTATAGAAGCTGATTTGATTTGTGGCCTCCAGGGAAGCAGATGGATTGTTTATCTTTCTTCCTATCAGAGGATAGCTAGAATATGCTGTTTTCCTAGAGCTTTAACTTCAAGCTGCACCTAGCGACCACACTAAGACTGGGATGGTGGGAACGATTGACTACAATGAGTTGGGAGACAGGGATGTTGTCCTGACCTTTAGTTCCAAGATAACCTCTCCCACATGAGAAATTCCTATCTGGTTGGCTGGAAACTGCAAGTGTTTCCTACTTTCCAGTTGTAGTTTGTTAGCTACTGCTTTCAATGTAACCCTATGTCTAAGTTGTTAAAGTGTGTTAATACTGCGGAGATATAATGAACATGGAGTATGTTAGTCAGCTAACAAATGTGTTCAGGGGTTTATGCATTTAGCACAATTTCTTCAAAGAAAACCTGACAAGTATGTAATTGGCATTTCTTCATGCGTACCCTAAACTGTGATTCTACATGCATTTGTCTGTAGTTATGGCCATTTATGGAGTTTTTTATTGTCTTGTGTTTTATCATAGAAGAGTATATGTATGAATTAGAGATTGGAAGAGGTGGAAAATAACGAAAGCATTTATTTCTATTAAGTAAAAAGTCTATTTATTTCAAGAAGTAGCAAATAGACTTCATTTTGTAAATGTGTAAAGGAAGTCACAATTCTGTATGCTTTTCTGATTTTTTTTCTTCCCTCTCACACTTTCTAGTCCATCATCCAAAATGACGTTCTTGAAAGCTAGACTTTCAAAATCTTTAGAAGATTCTTTTAGGCATTAATATATTCAATCCACTGAAAAGTAGAAGACCTTCAGAGCAAAGTTCTCCTTGAATAAAATTTTCAGAAACACTAAGAGGAAACAAGCAAACAAATTACTCAACAGATTTGCACATGGGAAAAAGAAGATATTTACTAGGTAATTTGGAGTAGAAGTTCAAAGAAACAGGAGAAGTTGTTTGGGGTTTTTTTTTTTGTTTTTGGTTGGGGTTTTTGTTGTTGTTGTTGTTGTTGTTTTTCTTGGGGTTTGGGGTTTTTTTTTGTTTTTTTTTCCCCTGAAGTGATTCTATAACTAATCTAGGAAAATAATTTTTATCTCTTGATATCTAGAAGTTGATGTACAGGACTCTGGTACACCAAAGATTTCAATTAATGTGTTTCATGGGTCATTTTTGGAATCATGCTGGTAATAAATTAGAAATCCATCATGTACTTGAGGTTAAAAGTGTTCAATGGTTCTTATTTATTGAAAAAAATGTTGATTTCCATTACATGAGTTTATGGTTTTAGCTCTGTTGTGGGACATGCCAAATCCCTTCTTCCCTTGCCCCCTCCATCTCCAGCGGTTTGAATGGAGAAAGAAGAAGGCATGAAAACTGTGGGATTGAAGGGGGAACAGCAAAAGGTGCCTTTTCCATACATATTCTGACTCATGGGAAGGCCTGTGCTGGAATTGGCTGGTGATTGGCCAGATTCTTGGTGCCCAGTATATATGGCAAGCGGACACATTGTCTAGGAAAAGATCATAAATAGAATGAGGAAAAAATGCAGAGTTCATGCAGTGTTCACAGTTTTGCATGGCTTCTGTTTTTGCACCATCCTGTGCAGTCCCACTCTTGCACAGTTCATGCCGCTCACCCACAAGCCTGCATTTTTGGCAAATCCTTAGGTCCATTTGAGAAAGAGCTGCCAGCAGCACCCAGACATGGCTTCTCTCAGGCCACACTGTGCAGCCTGACTTTCTGCTCACTACCTGAGCTGGGCAGCATGCTAGCAGTTTGGCTTTCCCCTGTGCTGCTGAGGCAGTGCTGCTTCCACAATCTTTGCCTCATGGAAGCTGTGTCTGAGATGCTTTGACTTGGCAGGTTTTGTTTGCCTCGGACTTTGTCATGTGGATCCATGATTGGATATAACTTGCAGTTTCAGAAGGCTGTTGCAGAGAAATTTGTCAGGGGTCATTGTTAAATTCTCACCTCCATGAGTAAAGTCAGTAGTTTCCTNTTTTTTTGTTTTTTTTTCCCCTGAAGTGATTCTATAACTAATCTAGGAAAATAATTTTTATCTCTTGATATCTAGAAGTTGATGTACAGGACTCTGGTACACCAAAGATTTCAATTAATGTGTTTCATGGGTCATTTTTGGAATCATGCTGGTAATAAATTAGAAATCCATCATGTACTTGAGGTTAAAAGTGTTCAATGGTTCTTATTTATTGAAAAAAATGTTGATTTCCATTACATGAGTTTATGGTTTTAGCTCTGTTGTGGGACATGCCAAATCCCTTCTTCCCTTGCCCCCTCCATCTCCAGCGGTTTGAATGGAGAAAGAAGAAGGCATGAAAACTGTGGGATTGAAGGGGGAACAGCAAAAGGTGCCTTTTCCATACATATTCTGACTCATGGGAAGGCCTGTGCTGGAATTGGCTGGTGATTGGCCAGATTCTTGGTGCCCAGTATATATGGCAAGCGGACACATTGTCTAGGAAAAGATCATAAATAGAATGAGGAAAAAATGCAGAGTTCATGCAGTGTTCACAGTTTTGCATGGCTTCTGTTTTTGCACCATCCTGTGCAGTCCCACTCTTGCACAGTTCATGCCGCTCACCCACAAGCCTGCATTTTTGGCAAATCCTTAGGTCCATTTGAGAAAGAGCTGCCAGCAGCACCCAGACATGGCTTCTCTCAGGCCACACTGTGCAGCCTGACTTTCTGCTCACTACCTGAGCTGGGCAGCATGCTAGCAGTTTGGCTTTCCCCTGTGCTGCTGAGGCAGTGCTGCTTCCACAATCTTTGCCTCATGGAAGCTGTGTCTGAGATGCTTTGACTTGGCAGGTTTTGTTTGCCTCGGACTTTGTCATGTGGATCCATGATTGGATATAACTTGCAGTTTCAGAAGGCTGTTGCAGAGAAATTTGTCAGGGGTCATTGTTAAATTCTCACCTCCATGAGTAAAGTCAGTAGTTTCCTTAGGTTCTCTGCTCAGTCTGATTTATAAGTGGGGTAGAGCTGTCTTGTAATTTAGCATTTTCCATTTCCTGACTTTCCTAAATTACTAAATTTGCCCATAGGCATCCTTGTGAAGATTTCTCGCCTGAATTAGAACCTGAAAATAAACCTCAACTAGTTCTGTATATAGTTTGGGGGTGGGGTTATTGGGAAAATAAAAATAATTCTATTTTTGTAATTCCTGCCTCGGCCAATTAATCCCCAACCAAGTCAAGCTCACAATAATCTCAGTCTCTAACTGAAGATATTATCCTAATTTGGGACAGCAATGATTCTTTTGATAACTGAAAGCCTGAAAATTGCAAAAAAAGGAAATTCAGATTTATCCCAGATGACTTTAGTTGTCTAGATTAAATATCTAAATGTCCTTTCCCTAGACTCACTAAGGAGTTAATGGAGAGAGACCAGGATATCTCAATATTGATTTGTCCTACCTATCATCTAAAATGTCATCTTAGAACTATTTAATTCTTAATGCTCATAGTCAAGGAGACTTAGAGAAAGTGTGCTCTTGACTAAGTGCCTAATATTGGATGGTCAAATCTGGGTTCATTATTGCTAGTCATCTCCTTACTCATAGTGAAATTTCCCAACTGGTTGAGGTGGTGATACACAGAAAGTAATATTTCAGAAAGTTTTCCTTGTCATTTGTTCTGCAAAAGAAATAGCTAGCAAAATTTTGAGTGAGTTTATATGTTCTGCTACAACTCAAATGAATTGAAAAAAAACCCCAAACCCAACCAAAGAAAAAAACCAAGAAAACAACCAAAAACTTTTCCCATTCCAACTCATTATATAGATGCAGATTAATTTAATATTTTATCATTTTGATGATGTTACATAAATTTTGCTACAGTTATTTTTTAATGGTAGAGACAGTGAAATGTCAGACATTTGATTATATACAACTTATCCTGACTTCACTTACAACTTTTGCCTAATATTAGATAAAACATGTAACAAGTTGTGACAGTGGCACAGTGTATTATGCCAGGATGTTATAGTGAACAAATATTATTTCTTATTATCCAACCAGTCTTATGATAGCTGAGGATTTGTGAATAAACTTTGCTTGAAAGAAGAAGAAAAAAAAAAAAAAAAAGTGATGGTAGAAATTGCACAGTTCGCATTAAAATCTAATTCAGAAAAGGTCCCTGTGATTCATTCTTTCCAGCTCCAAGGCAAATAGTGAGATTGGTAGCACATTCATAATTCAACATGGTTAAATGCCAAGGGCCGAAGAGAGAGCACCCTACCAGACAGTATGAGCAGAATGACATTCATGGTTGATTCAGCTCCTTGCAGCAAGCTGTGTAATTGGAAAAGCCAAGGAAAATGACCCCAGACTCTGCATTCTGCTGATGTCAAAATACATTCATGTCACTCTGACAAGTGGCCGGTTTGGAGGCATCCTTAGAACAGGAGACTGAGACAGAAGATAAGAGCTTATAAGTAGCCTGAAATGGATACAGCACAGGTGAGGTATACACTGTGGTGTAGATGCTTTGTAAGATTTCTGACTGGGTTTTGTAAAGAATTGAGCAACACAAGCTCAGTAAAGGACTCTTGATTAGTGTATTTTGCTGTCTCAATTACAATGGATGATATGCACCAATATGCTTAATGACAGTTGCTGTACTCAATAAACATGTAGACTCTGCTGTAAAACTGATCATTGTGATCAGTAGAAACTAACAGGATGTTTGAAGATGCTGAGACTGTTCAGAACTAAAAGTTGTGGTCTTGTGGTATGGAAAGACTGGAGGTCTATATCATTTGGAGCATTCAAATACTTGCAAGGGTGAAGAAAATTGTTCCGAGTTAAGACAATCATTGGCATACACTTTTTCAGTCAGATCATTAACACAAAATATAATATAACTAAACAGTGTTCAGTCAGAACTTTAAAAACAGGTAGCACTACCTATTTAGTAATAATACATGACAGATCATTTATTATTAACAATAATTAATATGATAATATTAATGATAATGTATTTTATTAATACATGCATAAAATCTTTCTCCATTAGATTTTGTTGTCTGTTAAAAGAAGAAAATGAAAAGCATTGAACAAATGAAGAACTGGCTTCCATTCACTTCTTCTGAGCTCTGGGCTCTCACTTCCACAGTGAACTGTGGAATGAAGGCCATCTGCATTTACACACCATTTAAAATGTTCAGATACTTTTTTGGGAGGAGAGTGTTCCTGGCAAATTGTGTTCTTTAATATGTCCTACCACTTGATATCACTTATTTCAGAAATTTGTTTCACAGTATTTTATTTATACTACTGGTATATGATGAACAGAATACTTCTTTTTCTGGCTATTTTGTTAATTTACCATAAGTTTCATTACATATAGAGCATGCAGGCATTTTCATTTTAATAGAATAATATATAGTCTTATGCTTCATTTACTTAAATCATTTGTAATGCTGACTATACATGTGAAGTGCCTCATATTTGTTCAAATTATTTTCCAACACTATTATATTAACTCAGGTGCATAATTTGTGTTTGTGTCATTGGTCAGAAATACAATTTTGAACAAAATAATCCCATTCTCTCTTAGAAATTACTTCCATAAATGGCTAAGTGAATAAGAGTTTCAATGGTGTTATCTTTCTTTATTTTTATCCAGTAGCTTAGAAAAGAGTTTAGGAAAAACTGAAATTTGCTCCCCAAGGGTAAAAGCTTAGACCTGTCCATGGACAGAACATTCCAAAAGAATTATGGTTAGAATAGAGATGGAATGAGAAGGGAAGAGCTCTGGAGAGAAAAATAAGCTCTTAGCATCTTATTTTGATTTATACACTAATGAGCTAGATGTTTAAGTGGTTTAAATTGAAAAAGCTTGATTTTAGCCAAGGTATATATTTACATGAGCTGAATCCATCCTATNGATGATCCTTGAGGTCTCCTTCCAACCTTACCATTCTGTAATTCTATGACTCTATGATTCTACGTATTTTTTATAAGGATTACCCAAGGATGGATTTTTGTGACTCACAATTCAGATGAGTAAAACATGAATCAGTGAAAACCACAAGTCACTGGAAGAAAGTGAGGTTCACCATGAGGTGAAGTGGCATAATGAGGCATCTAGTGAATTTGTTATGTCAGCTACCATGTCTAATAAACTTCCATACTCTCGCTAGAATATCGTTATCTCCTGTCTTCTTTTGTGCTTGTTTATGGGAGTCTGCACATGCACACACACACACATATATAAATTTATGCATCCATGTATGTGATTTTATCTAATAAAACTTCTATGAGGGGAGCTGCAAGAGCCTCTAGAAAAATGTAGCATCTAAGTTTATGTGAATCACCCATCTACTGGGCATCTGAATCCCACAGGTGCCTTTAAAAATCTAACTTATAACTAGCTGAATGCATAATTCACTACAAATTATTTGCTTAGTTTTGCTCTTAATAAAGATACTTAGCTGTAGCTGAATAGCACTTTTTGTCTTCAAAGTGCTTTTCATTCATTAACTAATTCATTAGCTCTCTAAATCTCACCAGTAAGATTTTCCTGATATGTAGCTTTCATTTTCTTTTTTGCTCCAGTTCTTTCCATGGCTTTCAGAGCTGTATTCCCTCAGACCTCCCTGTAACATCTCTTCTTTTTCAATCTCTTTCTTAGAACCAGATTCATCCCTGAGGTAACACTACTGAAGTTGACTTGAGTGAAGTTACACCACAGATGACTCTGGCCCATAGTAAGGACAGCATTTTTCACATATAATTCTTGTAGACGTTTAGCCTGATCTCCACCCTAAGCTATCATTTGGCCAATGTATGCATATCTACTGTTGCTCTTTTTATCTTTTTTCATAAATCAATCCCCTCCATCATGTTGGCTGATCTTGTCTTTATTACCTCAAATTTGCTCAAAATTATGTAGTGCTTAACAGCTCTTCCGAATAACTTTAAGTCAAGAATGACACATTGTGAGAGAACTGCAGTAGTTGCTAAATAACAGCACATGCTGGTGTTGCTCTGAAGAGGGAGAAATCTTGCTACTGCAAATTATGTTGCTTTCTTTGCTGCCTAGATGGCAAGAAAATGCCATGATGGCACAAATTCTTTCCACTAAAGATTCTCCATTAAGATTATAATTCAAAGTCAAACAGAAAGAAAAGGGAGATTTCGGGGGTTTTGTTTGTTTTGTTAAAAATACATTTAATTATATATATATATATATTTGGTACTTATTAAGTTCTCATAATATATCCTATGAAATCACACATTTCATAATATTTTTGGGAGTGGTAAATAGGATGTTAATTCCCTCTGAACTGTCTTTTATCAGAAACTTTGGTTTCTAATTTATTATGTTCTTAATGTAGATACATAAATTGATAAATTACATTTTAAATTGCACTTGTCTATATGTCTCTGTATTCTCCTTATTGCATACAATACTTATTTGTCATCTCCTCACTCAGCTTTTTCCTATTATATTTGCTTCCATTAATCCAATAAAAAATAGTTCTAAGAGGTTATTGCTTATCTGAATCTGCCTCCAAACTGTTTTAGCAAACCACATCTTACTTTTCTTCCCATCAGTACTTTTTCTGCTTCATTTTTACCTTTTTCCTTCCCAGCTTTATCCTATCCTACCTTATGGGATTTCATCTCTTCTTTCCTAAGCACTCCATCATCTGCAATGACAACCTGATTTTAGTAGTTCCTGTTAGCTTCTCAGGATCTCAGATGAGGCAATACATCTCACCAAACTCAGTTCGAGCATCATGTTATAACAAAGTGAAGCACCTTCTTTAACTCAGCCTATGTTCAGACTATAATTACCTGGACAAAAGGTGCAATATAATTACTTACCATTCATGTACTCATCTGAACTTTCACATCTTGCATAGAAAATAAATGGAAGTTCATGAAAGAATTGAGGAGACTGAGAACATCTTCAAGGGAAAAATTAAGAACTGAGAATCAAGTACAGCTTGACCTTCATGTTATAAAAGAAATTTTTTAGTTTATAATAATACCAAATCCAAGGAGTAAATTTTGGTTTTATATACTTTTGTGCCGAGCATAACACTCTTTCTGTATGTGTATACGTGTTTACTTACAAAGGGCTAGTGTGTGAAAGAGTGTGTGAATTTTCAAAAATTGATTTATTCTGCAAATAATGCTGTCTGAGTTAAAAAAAAACCAAAACATTTCTCCAAAGAAAACCAGAAAGCTTGGCAGGTTTATTATATTGATAAACATGACACATGAATGATTATTTGCTTTACATACTGAATTATTTCCTTGAAATTAAATCCATATGCTAGGCTACATCTCCTCATCTGTAATCTGGAATTGTCTGAAGAGTGTTTTAATTATTTGAAAAGCAGTGTGTTCGCAATAGCAATTGATATATTATTACTTATGCATGAGAAAATTCAGTCATGACTTAACTTGTTTGGGTTCTTAATAACATCTGAGTTAAAAATCCCACAAGGGTCAGTTAGAAAACCTAACCAGAAACTTATATTAGTGTTATTATTAATATTACTAAACATAAAGTTGAAAGACAAAGCAGAAAGTATTACACATACAAGTAAAAAAGATGTTTCTCTTCAATGTTTGGTATTGACAGATATAAGGCCTGTATCCAGAGAGAATGAGAGTAGAAAGAGCTTTAATTTAATATGAGCTGCAGCTAGCTTCTGAAGGTTTTGAAACCATTTCTGTCAATTAAGTCTGAAGCAACCGAATTGAGCATAACAATGAGGCTGTAGAGCCGGTGACACCAGAGTTCTAGAATTTCACGTAGGATCTTAAATTTTATCATTTTTCCAAATTTTGAGGGTGTTCATGTACATGGACACTGACAGTACTATCAGAAAGTTTCAAAAGTTTCACCGATTTCATAAATAATGTTCTAAACAATAATTATTTCTGCAATCTATACATCATCTTTAGCTCAGAAAGTTTCTAGCATGCTAAATGAACACAAGGAAGATACCAAGTGGATGGACTGCAAGACAGGGACTGGAAGAGCAAGGTCTCTCCCTGAGGAACACAAATGCACCCAAGTGTATGGGACCCAGTAGGATGTATCCAAGAGTCTTGAGGGAATTGGCTGATACAGTTGCCAAGACACTCTCTATGATAAGTAAAAATTCACGACAGTGAGATGAAGTCCCTGATGAGTTGAAAAAGAGAAAAAATTGCACTTATTTTTCAAAAGTGTAGAAAGGAGTATTCTGGGAACTACCTCCCTGTCAGTCTCACTGATGTGCCTAGGAAGATTATGAAAGAAATCCTTCTTAGCCATGCTAAGGCACATGGAGGACCAATGTATAATTCCAGCCAGCCAGCACGCCTTTACTAAGGGCATCTGCTGCCTGCCTATCATAGTGGTTTTATCAGATGAATGACTACATCAGTGGACAAGCAAATCTATTTAGATTTCTGTAAAGCCTTTGACATGGTCCCCTACCACATCCTTCTTTCTCAGTTAAAGTGGTATGGATTTGATGATGGGACTGTTTGGTGCATGATGAATTGATTGGACGATTGCATCCAGAGGGTTGTGGTCAGTGGCTCAATGTTTAGATGGAAACTGATGAAAAATGCTGTCTCTTAGGTGTCTATACTGAGGCCACTACTGTTTAATATGAGATAATAAGATCGGCATTGGGATCAAGAGAATCCTCAACAAATGTGCAAAAGACATCAAGTTGGGTGGTGCAGTTGACGCACATTAGAGATGTGACGCAACTCACATGGATTTGGACAAGTTTAAAAAGTGAGGCTGTGTGAACTCCAAGAAGTTTAAGGCCACGTTCAGAGTCTTGTACCTGGATCAGGTAAATTCATTCTATCAATGTGGGCTGTAGCATGATGGGATTGAGACTAGCCATGAGAGTACTAGTAAATGAGGCTCTGACCAGCCTAATCTAGGGTAGGGGGGTTGGAACTAGACTATGCTTGTGGTCCCTTCCAACCCTGACTGATTCTATGATTCTAAATGAAAATATGGAGATGAGTTGAGAACATGCACTTGCAGCTCAGGCCAGCCGTATCTTGGAATACATCAAAAGGGGCATGGTTAGCAGTTTGAAGGAAGTGACTCTGTCACTCCACTCCACTCTCATTAGACCTCAGCTGGAGTTCTGTCTGTAGCTCTGAGGTCCTCACCACAAAAAAGGCACAGGCCTGTTGAAGTGAGCCCAGAGGAAGCCACGAAAATAAACAAGAGGGCTTAGCATCTCTCCTGTGAAGAAAGAAAGAGATCAGCTGTTTTGGAACTGATCAAAGAAGGTGGACAAATAGAACCTGGGAGTACTGTGAGTTTCTTCTGGGTTTTCCTTGGCAGAGAACACCAGCGAAGCAGATACCCAGCGGCTCTTGTGGGACAGCATGACAAGTCATGGGCATTGCAGAGCAACAGCAACCACAACCAGACCTTAAAAGAAATCCTCAGAAGGTCCTGTGGCCTGGTCACTGTGCATTGAGTGGACAGACAGGTCGTGTGATGTTTGGCAAGGACATGGCAGAACATGGCGCAACACTTTACACAGAGGGGTGCACAGGGTAGGTGCTGAAGCTTTGTCAGCTAGACCAGGGACTGATGCATTCACCCAGTAGAAGGTTATGGCATGTCTGAGCCCTGCACCAATAAGGTCTGATGCAGCTTCACAGCTGGAGCTCTGGTGGGAACACACTGCCACTCAAGTGTTGGTCTGCAGGGTGTGCCTCACTCTTACATCGATGTCAAATGGCAGTAATGTGCCCAGGTAGAAGACCTCCTCCACTTAGTGATGAAGCTGCAAGAAGAGGTTGAGGACCATCAGGGAATGTGTGCAAGAGATTTATGGAGTCACATCCTGTCCTCCCTGAAACAAACTCAACAGATCCCATAATGTGGAGAACACCTTGTGCTCTCTCTGCCAAATTGAATGAGGTGACTTAGAGGACAGCAGACAATGGCAACAATTTCCTGCCTGGTGCAACAGGCACCATAGGTGTATCTCCCAAGTAACCACCCTACCTTCCCAGTGCCCTTATAAAAGAGGTACAGTGCTCTGCAAGGGGAAGTGAATGATTGTGAGAATCATGGTTCACCTATATTGGAGATGCTGCAGGTGTTCAGTCAATCTACACTCTGTATCAAAACTTCCATGGTAAAGAATAAAAAATGGGTCATTGTCATGACTGACATCTCTGAAAGAAGACAAAGACAGGACCCATTTCTTAGGGAAGTCACCTGCCTCCCTGGGTCCAGATTAATTCTACCCTAGTACAACCCTCAAACTACTATTCACTGCTGGTCTTTCAGGTAGGTAGTGATCAAGTAGCAACAGGAAGTCAAAGGGCAACAGAGACAGAATTTGGGGCCTTGGAACAACTAGTCAAGGGACTGGAAGTACAAA
>WBNM01021631.1:0-13741 GCA_013399055.1 Ramphastos sulfuratus | reverse complement strand
TATGATTCTATGATTCCGTGATATCTGAACAGCAATTTGGTTGGATTCAGCTACTCTAGAATTACCATTCATACTATTAATACTTTATTACACCAGTTTAGAGCATATCTAGAAAATACATATAGAGAAGAAAAGCAGAGAATATTTACATTATCCTGAACTTGAAACTTGTTTCATCTAATGTCATTGGTGGAATGACACCTTAGACTGCTGCTTTTGTTATCCATAGCAGTTTGATTAATCCTAGTTTATAATAGCACTGTATTGTCTTTTAATATTGAATTGGTGAGTCCTCCTCAGGTGATTATTTCATTCAGATGAATTCTTTTAAAATACTCAAAATGCAGTCACAAAATCAGTTCATCATGATGTGTGTGATCAGTCATGGTGCAGGGTGTGACCAAAGCTGACAGTGTAAAAATTCCTATCAGGTAAAGGTAAGCACCATGTCACAGGAGCCACTGAGTTCTTTGCAGGGTTGTGTTCTAACACATCCTTTCTGGACAAGACTATGTTATTTGTTTGGCACAGACTTCTCAGTGTGTAGCATTGAGAACATTTGCCGTAAAGTATGGAATAAATCAATAGTAAGATAATCATGTATTTAGAGGGCAATTTTTGTGTTTGAGGGTTTCCTTAGCAAATGGCAATAACAGTGTAAAAGATCACAGAAACAACAATGTCAGTCAGAAGAAAACAAGATGTAAACGACACTACACAGCGGTGTCAAGGACTAAGTTCACTCAAATTAAAACATAACCAGGAGATGAGGAGAAAACATTATCACATGCACCGCACGACAAGGAGTCAAACTGATTTATTAATAAATAGATCATTTTAAAGCCAGGACTTTCCCTTTTCTTAGAATCATAGAATCATAGAATGGTAAGGTTGGAAGGGACCTCAAGGATCATCTAGTTCCAACATCCTGCCATAGGCAGGGACACCTCCCACTAGTACAGGTCTCTCAAGGCCTCCTCCAACCTGGCCTTGAACACCTCCAGGGAGGGAGCAGCCACAACCTCCCTGGGCAGCCTGTGCCAGTGTCTCACCACCCTCACTGGAACAAACTTTCTCCTAACATCCAGTCTAAATCCCCCCTCTGCCAGTTTAAACCCATTGCCCCTTGTCCTGTCATTGCAAGACCTTGTTAATAGTCCCTCCTCAGCCTTCCCATAGGCCCCCTTCAGATACTGGAAGGCTTCTTTGGTAAAGCCTTTTTTCTTGACATCATCTCTCATTTTTTGAGGTCAAAATGTTTTGTTTCAAGGTTTGGGGTATTTTGTTTTGTTTTGTTTGTTTGTTTATTTAATTGTTTTATTGTGAGGGTTTCATTTGTTGCTTTGAGGGATTTTGTTTGTTTTGGGATTTGAGGGAAGGAAAGGGTTTGGTTTTCATTTCTTTCTTTGTTTTAATGGGTTGGGGTTTTGGCTTGGGGTTTTTTGTTGTTGATGTTGGTTGGGATTTTTTTTTCAAGTGAGGACTAAGCAGTTATATAGTACTAATTCTGTGGCTGCATCAGCAAACCAGGACTGAACACCAGGACATTTTTAGTCCTGCGTATTTTTCATGCTCATGAACTGAATTCTCAAAACACTACCAGTAGATATGCCTAAAAGAGCATTTATATTAGAGGTAAATGCAAAGTTAATAAATCAACTGTAAGATGCAATTTCCAGGACGATAGTTTAGGTAACTGGCAGCAAGGCAAATAGTTATAAAATTTACATACATGCATGAACACCAGGAGATAGAAGAGGATCTTGTGTTCCTGCAGCGTCTGGTTTTGGGAGGGAAGAGGTCAGGGGGAGCAGGGGAAGGGCCTTTCAGGGGCAACCTAATAGTTAAAATACTAACAGGTTTCCAAATTCTTTCAGGTACCAGCAGCAAATGATGTATTGATTTTACTGTTAAACCGCACAGCTGTAACCAACACATTAGACATGGAAGATAAAAGCAATGACTAAAAGCACCTTATTTCATCTGTCACACCTGAGGCTCTGCCTTCTTCAGACCTTTAGTGTATTAGCACAGAAAATCAATTAGGTAAAAAGCTAAACAAATGAAGGGGGGAAGGAAAAAAAAAAAAAAAGGGCTCATTCACAAAGAGTCAAGAATGTCAGCAAGCCCTGGAGACTTCAGCTAAGTGTGAGATATCTCCAAATGAACCACAGTAACTTTTCTGAATGCTTTTTTAAGAAGTAATTATGTCCTGCTCAGTTATGTCAATGAGCATCTTTTAGTGCAGGTCTAGCAAGGGACCAGTATTCACAAGCACAAGATTTCTTTTCAATTACTAAATAAATAAATAAAGCATTTATTTAGAAAAGTGAACATTTATTTCTCAGTCTGCATTATTTGGAGTGGTTGACTTGTCATCCCACTCAATGCTGAAAGATGGATCAGTCACCCAGAGAAATTAAGTTTTTCCAAGTGCTACTGTACTATAGAGTGTTATAAACCAGTACTTCATTAGGGTCAGGGATATATTATCGAACCTAGTGCTGTGAGATACAACAAGTTGCTCTTGCTTGGATGAATCGAAGTCTTTCATCTCTCACCATGTATTTCACATCCAGAAAGCAGTGTTTCATTAATTGACTCACAGTGAATAGCAACACAGAAGAACACGTTGGAGCTAACTGATTGAGATTTATTAGTGAAGCAAGACTCAGAAGATCTGGATTCACTTGTGGAAACACAAGCAAATGTGCACTTTTCTTCAGCTCCTCTAAATTTCACCCACTAGTTCTGTTCTTCTCTGTCCACTGAGGGTTGCAAGCTCATTGAATTTATTCAGTGCCAGTAACTGCTAGAGCTTATTTCTAATTCCAAGTGGAGGTCAATAAGCCTTAAATAAATAAATATTAAAAGGATATAACTAAACTAGCATCTAATTTATAATTTAACAAAAGCCCTACTCTTCTNAAGGGAAGGGAGAAGAGGAGAAACAGGAAACAGCTCAGGCTTTTCTCCCTCTGAAGAGCTCAGTTCTTTGAAAAAGATGAAATGATTTTCTGTGCTTGTTCAATTATTTCTAAAGAGGCAAAAGAGAGTTTTCATGTTTCATCAGCCCAAAACATGTAAATTCAAGAGAAAATGACAAGCAAGACAGGTATATCATACTAGGAAGATTTGGAAGCATGTTGCCAGGAAACAATTACACCACTTATAATCTTCTTCCATATTTCCCCCACATACTTTTTGAGAGAGAAAGGGAAAAAATTAGTCTTTCATCCTAAGGAAAAAAGCAGACAAGGCGACACTAATTTTGAAAAATATGTGCCATATACAGCTTCTGCCTCTAGATTTTATGCTTTTCTTTTTCTCTGTCTTCTGTTAATTGTTTATTTTTTTACTACATTATACATCCACCTAACAATGTAGTTTTCTCTACCTCTAAGGGCCACATTCAGTACATAATTATAACAGTGGGAGGTAGCATGGAACAGANGAACACGTTGGAGCTAACTGATTGAGATTTATTAGTGAAGCAAGACTCAGAAGATCTGGATTCACTTGTGGAAACACAAGCAAATGTGCACTTTTCTTCAGCTCCTCTAAATTTCACCCACTAGTTCTGTTCTTCTCTGTCCACTGAGGGTTGCAAGCTCATTGATTTATTCAGTGCCAGTAACTGCTAGAGCTTATTTCTAATTCCAAGTGGAGGTCAATAAGCCTTAAATAAATAAATATTAAAAGGATATAACTAAACTAGCATCTAATTTATAATTTAACAAAAGCCCTACTCTTCTTTTCCTATTCAAGAATATTTTTTCCCTGTATGTATCTGTACATCTCAAGGTAACCTCTGCATACATATATGTACTTTTTTTAATCTGTGACATCTGAAACAAACATATCTTCGGGAAGGGGGCTGCTGGGAGGGGATGAGAGGCGTGGGGAGGGGGAGTGGGAAATGATCTTTTCATGAAGAATTCTTTAGCAAAATTCCCCGAGCAGCCCCAGGGCCGAGCTGGCACATTGCCGCACTGCCACCTAGCGGCGGGACTCCAAATGCACCCCACACCCCCGCAACCCTTCCTACAGCTCCCACACTCCCTAACAGGTGCGGGACGGGAGGGGAGGGCAAGGGCAAGGGGAGGGGNTCTTCTGTTAATTGTTTATTTTTTTACTACATTATACATCCACCTAACAATGTAGTTTTCTCTACCTCTAAGGGCCACATTCAGTACATAATTATAACAGTGGGAGGTAGCATGGAACAGAGAGACAGGTCTCAGTTTTAACTCACTAGCAGAGAAAATCTCCAGTGCTGTTTAAATCGTGCGACACGAGCACGCCGTAACTGTGTAGATGTACATACAGTTATAAACACTTTGTCTGCAAACAGCCACCTCAGGAACAAAACAGCTGAAGAGCCATTGTTGAAAAATACTGTGGTGTGGCAGCATATGAGGCAGCAGGTAGATAGCACTTAGGAACTGAAGTACAAGTATTGTGCTGCGGACCGTAGTCTAAAAGAGCAGCATGAAAAGGAAAAATGAAACTTGAGCTTGTGTGTGTCAGAAATGATGCTTCAATCGGTGTCAGCAGTTCCTGTCATTTGAACACTGAGTGTCTTTCCCATCACCACTTTCCTCTGGGCTGAATTACCAAATCTTTATTTCTGTGGAAAACCCTGCAGGTCTCTGACTAAAAAGCAGGAGTTCTTTCTGTGGCTTGAGCTCACACACACTCAAATTCTTATGAACACGAAGCTAAGGTAGACCTCTGACTACACTGAACCCAACAGCATTCTGTTATTTATTTCAGCACACACAAGACCCCACTCCAGGAACTCCTGAAATAATTTTTCTTGCTGTTGCCAGACAAACTATATTTCCTGGGCCAGGCACTACACAAAAACACAATCAAATCACAGAGGATGGCAGTCTCTAGGTAAGAGCATTAATAAAACAATGAAGCCAAGTAGCTCAGGCGTGATTAGGAGGAAGAAGGGCGTCTCCTTCTGCACTGCTGAATTGGCCATTAGTGTCAGAGTGGCTTTTAAATTTAGAGTAATTCTTCTCGTCTTCACACTACTTGAGGTGTTCACCCAATGTTTGCCTGTATTATTAAAGGATTGAACTCTGTCAGAGGGCAAAAGCAAATTACCTACAGGGAGTCAGGGGCCAGATGAGATGTACCTTCTCTGTGCTCTTTCCTTTAGTACCCAGTGGTAAAAGACTACAAGGCTGCTTTTATGTAGATGTCACATCATTCACTGACTGGAACACCCAGCTGTGATAATAGCATAGGAGTGGGAGGTGGGCAACCATTACTAATTCCTCCCTTACCCAACCTTACCATTTGAATTATTAGCTAAATTGCCATCTTCAGATCTTAATTTTTCCTGGCCTGCAGGTTCAAGAAGTTTATTTCACAGCTCTTTGTTTAATTGTATATGTAATTACCTAACGTTATCAGTGAGTGCCTATTTTGCCTCAGAAACACTTTTTTTCCCCCTACATTTCGTTAAGTATTTTGCAGTTCTTGATAGTCACTGTTGCATATCCACAGGGTAAGCAACAATGAAAACATTCTTTGCATTTTTATTTTTTTTTAAGAGATAATTCACATTTTTTTCCTGTGAAAATAATGAAACAAAGCTCAAAGCTGCTAAGGTTAATGAATGATTGCAGCACCTGGAGAAAAAAAAAATCTATTCATTCAAAGACATGTGAGAAAATATGAAGAAATTACTGGATAGGGAGAAGACATGCAGGTTTTTGTTGGCTCAAAATATTTTTGCTTAATTTGATCCAATTTGATTATGAAAGTGTTAAATGAAAGTTCTGTAATGTGTTTCAAAGTAAACTTTATTCTTGCTGCATGAAACAAGGCATTGCTTAACCCACATTAACTATAGCATCGAAAATATAAATGTGTTTACAGGAAAGCAAGCTGCAAACTGTTTTTTAAAATAACAAATATATTAACATATTGATGGTTTGTCATACATTTTGCAACTGCAAATACACCCTAAAAAACTCTTGTGTTCCTAGTTCTACATGCCATTAAGTATGTAGGTACTGGGTGGAGGAGAGAAGGGTAATTGAGCTGTGATTCTTCACAGACACTGTCTCCGTATTGCAGCATATGCCAGCTACAGCTAGAGTTAATTCAGAGTAGAGCAGCATTGCCTGCAACAATATGCATGCATGGCACAATACCACAGAACATTTCCACTTGGTCAGTACTGGATCCAGTTTGGTTCAATATCTTCATCAATGACCTGGATGAGTGGATTGAACGTACCCTCAGTGAGTTCACTGATGATACACAACTCGGGGGGTGGCTGACACACTGAGAGGATGTGCTGCCATCCAGTGAGATCTGGGCAGGCAGGAGACCTGGGAGAAGGAGAACCTCATGAAGTTCAATAGGCACAAGCAGAAAGTCTTATATCTGGGGAGGAATAACACCAGGCATCAGTACAGATTAGAGGTTGTCCTGCTGGAAGGCAGCTCCATAGAGAAAGAGCAAATTATCCATGGGACAGGAATGTGCCCTTGTGGCCAAGAGAGCCAATGGCATCCTGGGGTGCATTAAGAAAAATGTGCCCAGCAGGTCTAGGGAGGTTCTCCTCCTTGTCTACTTTGCCCTGGTGAGACCACTGCTGGAATACTGTGTCCAGTTTTGGGCTTCCCAGCTCAAGTGAGACAGGGATCTGTTGGAGAGAATCCAATGGACAACCATGAAGATGACTATGGGACTTGGACATCTCTCCTATGAAGAAAGACTGAGAAAAATGGGCCTGTTTGGTCTTGAGAAGAGAGAGCTGAGAGGGGACCTTATCAGCATCTGAGGGGTGGGTGTCAAGATGAAGGTGACAGTCTCTTTACAGTGCTGCCCAGTGGTAGGACAGAGAACAATGGCTACAAGTAGAACACAGGAGGTTCCACCTCAACACAAGGAGACACATCTTTACAGCAACGGTGCAGAGCAGTCAAACAGGTTGCCCAGAGAGCTTGTGGAGTCTCCTTCTCTGGAGACTGTCAAAACCCTCCTGGGTGCATTCTTGTGTGGCCTGCTCAAGGTGATCCTGCTTTGGGAAGGGAGTTGGAATCGATAATCTCTGAAAGTCCCTTCCAACCACTAACATTCTGTGGGTTTTTTTGTTATTCTGTTATTCTATGATTCTGTGATTTTCATATTTGTAGTTCATTACAACAGTCAACCATTAAAAGCAAAACAAGAAGAAGTTATTATTCTGTTATTTTTCTTGTTCTAAAATCCATTTTCCCTCTAATCCCATCATCTGAAACCTCTTAACCCCTTTCATTTTCTCTATGATATCTCTGGCCTCTGAATTTTCCAGGCTTTCCATCAGTCTTTGTACCTTGCAGTTTTATTTCCAGCTTCCCTTCTAACCACCTTTGTTCTTGTATTAGTTAGCTGAGAATTAAAGCTATTCGAAGACTTATTTTTCAATTATGATGCTAGGTTTTGGCAAGGATTGTATATTATCTATCTGGATGCTTATCTTCCAGTCTATCCTTGTGCCAGGTTGCATGAAGAATATTGCAGGTTATTCAAAGAAACCTTAAAACCTGTTGGTCTTCACATTCTCTGAGTAGCCATAATTTTATAGTCACATTTGTATGGTGTTACCTGTGAAAAACTAGTAGAAACGAGACAATACTTGGAAGAACTTCATCTTATTCACTGCAGAAGGCCTTCTAAATTAAGTTGTCCCAGTATGAAGCTATTCTAATTTCAGGAGCCATCTCTAAAATGTAAATGCATTAGTGGCAGCACTTCTTAATGCACGCTGGGTTTTCTGCATTTCAACCAATGAATTTACTTCCCACTTTATTTTCTCACTTCTGACACCAATGTTATTCCCTTGTCTAGCTCATGCCCATTCACCAGTGAGAATTTGGGAGCTACTGGATGACAATTTCCAGAGTCAGTATCATGCTCACTGATATTATTTCCGCACACTACAGTTTATTTATTTGTTTGTTTGTTCATTTTCTGACTGATTAGCAGTAAGGAAGCGGAAATAATGCATTTCCTTCCCCCCATGCTGCCATACTGTAATATTCATAAGTGGGAAGAGAACATCTGCCCTAGCCAAATGTCAGGGTATACAGATTACATTGGTGGTTGATGCAGCCAGAACACCATTAAGGCTATTAGCAATATCACCCTGGGCAGAGTGAATTCTCCCTTTGGGACTCTAGGGGACAGTTAATCCTCACCTGGGCTTTGTGAATAAAACTGCTTCCAGGAGCCCTGGCATGTATCATTACAGTAAAACCACCAGGGAAAAGGTTACCAGAGCTTCATTCTTAGCTAGTGCAGGCCCTTTTCATCCACCTTTATGTAAGAGAATGGTACATCACAGAATCATAGAATGTCAGGGGCTGGAAGGGACCTCGAAAGCTCATCCAGTCCAACCCCTCTGATGGAGCAGGATCACCTAGACCAGAACACACAGGAATGCATCCAGGCAGATCTTGAATATCTCCAGAGAGGGAGACTCCACAATCCCCTTGGGCAGCCTGTTTCAGTGTTCTATCACCCTCACAGGGAAAAAATTCTTTCTCATGCTTACATGAAACTTCCTATGCCTCACCTTCCACCCATTGCCCCTTGTCCTGTCATTGGACATCACCAACCAGAGCCTGGCTCCACCCTCTTGGGAGATCTCAAAACTCTTCCAGAGATTAATATGAAGAATTCAGCTTTGTTGCAGCCCCAAGAGTTGCAAAGGTAAACTGAAGAGCAGGTCTAAGAGTGCAATTTGACTTTCACAGAAATCACTGCAGAACAAAGTATTCAGTCCATAGTGCTTAATCATGATGATAACTCTGGAATAAGAAAAATCTTGATTGAGGTCCATATGTCTCATTAGATTGAAATTTTATGATACTGAATACTATGTTGGACTTCTGCTATTTCCCTAGCCACACTTAAAATAGATTAGTACTTCTTATAATTTGATAATTTTTACTTGAGCATTATGCACAAGTGTGTGTATGTGGGAGAAATTCAAATAGGAACAGAGGCAACCATTTAACTTGGAATTTAGAGGCCATATCCTGTCCTAGACTGATTCTGAACTTGAGTTTTACTCTACAGAGATGTTTTTTGTAGACCAAACATTTATGATTGAGCTAACTTTAAGATAGAAAGTGTTGTAATGAAAACAGTGCTGAATAGTTCTTATGGAAACATGGAGACATAAGAGACTAATATCTCTAAAAATGTCAGCCAGGTATTTTATAATATCAACAGACAGAGCCCTCAGCTGAGGTCATATTTCATATCAGATCTGATATTTCATTTTAGTCTGTTTGAAAAGTGGTTTTTTTTTTTTTACTTCTGTCAAATAAATTGCTTCACTTAAAAAAAGTTCTTCAGTGACCAGTATTCAAAAAGCAAAAAACAAAAAAAAGAAAGAAAGACTCTCTACAGCAAAGAATGACAAAAGGAAAACTTCAAATGTGTAATATTATTTCAGATTGAAAAAATTTTACAATAAGATATTGGTTTATTGGTTTATTGGTTTATAAGACATAAGATTTGGTGAGACACTGGAACAGGTTGCCCAGGGAAGTTGTGGCTGCTTCCTCCCTGGAGGTGTTCAAGGCCAGGTTGGATGAGGCCTTGGGTCACCTGTACTGGTGGAAGATGTCCCTGCCTATTTCAAGGGGTTGGAACTAGATTATCCTTGAGGTCCCGTCCAACCTTACCATTCTATGATTCTATGATTCTATATTGAGAATGAGTGAATATTTGATCAAATCCTAGAAAACAGACATTCATCTTATGACGTGATTGAACTTTAAATTATTATTTCTTTCAAGTTGGATCCATCTCAATTATATGCACAAAAGGGCACTTAATTAAATTGCATCAGCAACGCCTCAGGTGGAAAGTTTGAGGTATCAGCACAATTGTCACTGTGAAAATACTATGGCAGAGTCACCCAGAGCACTGACCAACACAGAAACCTTTTACAGTAAAATTAAGGTAAATTATTCTGTCATCATTATCCTTGGTTAGTCCTGAAACGAGGTGTGACTATGAAAGCTGTTTGGACCAGTAATGTCAGTGGATTAAACCTGAGTCTTCACCCAGCCTTTCTGCTCCTATGCTATCATGTCACACATTCCTTTTCAGTTTATAAATATTGCTAAAACCTTAGGTTGTAAATTTTCTGGAGCAGGACTAGTCCTTTTATACATTACCTATTGCATACCACTTGCTAAAATGCAATTTTCATCTCTATTTGGAGTTCACAGCTTGGTTATGTTGGTTGTGGAAATCATTTCATAGAGCCATCAGTTTAAATCTACTTCACTTCTGTACCTATTCAGACTGCTGATACAGTGGTGTGATCCCCTCACCTTTTAGAACATGTATTTTCATGTTTTACTTCCTGACCTCCTGTTAACTACAATTCTTGAAACTGTTCTCATAAAACTTCCTGATAATATTAGATTTTTGAGTGCTCAAAAATTTCCTTTTGTCTTTCATGACTAAACCATTCCTGAGTTTGTTTTTCTTTTTTAATGTACATTTATAAATATATATATATGTGCTTGTGTGTGAGTTTGCAAAAACCATGTCTATTCTGAACTCTGCAGACTTTGCAGTTTTCTTCAGTAAAAATATCCCTTATGAAAACCATCTGAGCAGTGCTGGCTTCTAAAGAAAGCAAGCACACAAGGCTAGAACATTCATTTCCCCTGCTCATTTGTACTTTCGACACACATCTATAGTCAGAGGTCAGATATGGAGATGATTGAATGCAGTGATATTTGCATTCTCCTACCACCTCACAAGACCTATAAACTGCCTTCCTCTACCCAGTCAGGGAGAGCTGCAGCTTTAAAAACTAAGATCTGTGAGAAACGTAAGAGGGCAGAGGAAGAAGATGGATGGCTTGGTGATCATTTGGTTTAGTGGGGTTTTAATAATCCCTGCAAAGCAAAAATACATGTAGCTGCTAGTCTATAAATCACATACTGGGAGGTATTCTTTGAGCTTACTAGGTTCTTTTGAGATAATCTCAAAGAACTCTGACCTCTTTTCTCCACATACTGTCATGGAAGTGTTTAAGGCCAGGCTAGGTGGAACTCTGAGAAGCCTGGTCTAGTGTGAGGTGTCCCTGCCCATGGTAGGGAAGTTGGAAGTGAATGATCTTTGAAGTCCCTTCCAATCCTGACAATTTTGTAATTTACTTGTTCTTCTTTTTTTTCCTCTTTTTTCTTTTTCCCTCTTTTTTCTCTTTTTCTTTTTTCCCCCTTCTTTTTCCCTTTTTTTTTTTTTACTGTGCTAACTAAACTCTTAGCATTGCATAACTATGAAGTTAAGTTCAAGTAATTTTAAACCAGATATTTTTGATATTTCTATCTCCATATAAGATGGCCTTTTGTAAATTTGCAGCCATTATACTTTACAAAGTTGCCTACATCCCATTGCTATCATTTTCTTCATGTTGTAAGTTTTTTAAGGAAAAAAGAAAAACGAATCCAGAATCTTTTTGTTCTGTTCCACGAACAGAATTCCCAGACATGGTTAAAATACAAATAATAAAAACCCCACTTCAATACATAGAAACAAAAATTTGTGTCTGATTTCTTTTATTTCTTTTTCTTCAGCTTTCTAGCAATTGATTCTTGTCATGCCTTTCTGTGTTAATTTACAGAGTGCTCCTGCATCCAATATCCAACACCCGCCATAAAGGCACTTGCACACTCTAATTCAACTCCCTTCAGAAAAGCCAAATATATTGAATTCTGTAAATGACTTTTTATAGCACTTGAGCTATTTCTGCAGGTCTTTCTTTCCTTGCTCCACTTTGCAAGTTCAAACAACAGAACTACACTGAGCACTTCAGTATCAGTGTCATCGGTGCTGTGTAAAGGTGAACTCAACTTCTCACTCTCAGTCTTCAATTCGTACCTCTGAGGATTGAACAAACCTTTTTTTTTTTTTTATGACACCACATTTGAGCAACAGCTAATGTTGATTTCATTGTCTGAAAGTTGGCTTCTGTAGGCAGGTCTACATATGCTGCTGATGTAATCTTACATTTAGCTATATGAAAATATTTTGAAGGTAGATCCAGCTTCTCTTCTGCTTATTTTCTATGGCTGCTTATTTTCTGTGACTGATTACATTTCATTGTTTTCTGCACTGATGATTTTTTAAACTAGACGGTCGCACTAGTGCCTCAAAACTCCAATAGTTGCTTGGTGTGCCTGTTGCATTTTATTATCTTTTTGTTGACAAAATTCAGGCTGTGGTCCTACTCTAGTCAATAAATACTTTTTTGATGCTGTCTAGAGTCCACATTTTGCATTTTAGTAAGCAAAGTGTTTCACGGCGGGCTCAAAATTGTATATACTCACCTGCTTACATCAGTAAATAGTCTCATTTCATGAAAGGAAGAAATGGCAGCTTTAAGATTATTAGACACCCACTTCTTGGCACAGATTTTTTTTAAAGGAATGTGCCCCCAGGGTGCAGTATTAATATGACAGCATATCATGCTAGGCAGCCTTAAGGTATATATTGACACTTTAGGACTCTTCCAAGTAGGTTAGCTTTGGGTATAAATTATCCAAACTGCCAAAGGGAGCATTCTGGAAGAAAGCATATGGCCTTAAAAGCCTTGTGCCCTATGTAATCCAAAACCTAGACAAGATGGAAGTGGAGAAATTCAATCATAATGGTAGCATGTTCTGTAGCATTAAATCACTGGAACTGAGCCCTGCTTTTGGGTCCCATCTTAGTGTGTTAGTCTTGGAAATTATTGTGCAAAGCTAGGAATCTATTCCCATGAGTGGAAGTATGAATTCTGCAAATATGGTTTCATATTTCATTCTTCCAGTAAGAAGATAGTGAAATTAATGCACTTGTTTTTGCATGTGCTAAAAATAATATAGCAGGAAACCAGTCATTAAAAAAGTCCTTTGGAATTTAGAATATTTAATTGTAAATATTTTTTTAATTTCCTTTTTTTTTTTTTTAATTTACATAAAATAATAGAAAAATAGAAAGGTTTTTCTTTTCCTGTGTACAGTACACAAATCAGAAAGTAAATGTTTTTCTCAACAAGAAGACAAGAAGTAATTTGTTCCTATTTTAACATACAGCTCTGAATTAAGACTGCTCTCCATTGCTGGTGAAGTCAGTCATTTAGCAGTGTGTGGCCACTGGAAGCAGAACAACTCTTTCAAAAGAGCTGGAAGAGAATTGGTGCTACTGCTGCACCGTTGGGCAGAAATCTATTTTTAAGTGAACATGGCATTTTCAAAGTCACTTTATATAAATGCAAACATTTACTTCAATTTTAGCATCTAGTTGCACATATATTACAGCTGAAGGCTGTGTGGCCATCCAGCCAGACCTGGATGGACTGGAGAGCTGGGAACAGAGGAACCTAACAAGGTTCAACAAGGATAAGTGTAGTCCTGCATCTGGGGAGGAATAATAAACTGCACCAGTACAGACTGGGAGGTGATCTGCTGGAGAGCAGGCCTGTGGAGAGTGTCATGTGAGTGCTGATGGATAACAAGTTATCCATGGGACAGCAATGTGCCCCTGTAGCCAAGAAGGCCAATGGGATCCTGGGGAGCATTTAGAAGAGTGTGACCAGCAGGTGGAGGGAGGTTCTCCTCTCCCTCTACTCTGCCCTGGTGAGACCCCATCTTGAGTACTGCATTCAATTTAGGTCTCACTAATTTAAGAGTGACAGGGACCTGCTGAAGAGAGT
>WBNM01021629.1:0-18243 GCA_013399055.1 Ramphastos sulfuratus | reverse complement strand
CCCCTTCAGATACTGCAAGGCTACTCTAAGGTCTCCTGGAAGCCTTCTCTTCTCCAGGCTGCAGAGCCCCAACTCTCTCAGCCTGTCCTCAGAGCAGAGCTGCTGCAGCCCTCTGAGCATCTTGGTGGCCTCCTCTGGACCTGCTCCAACAGTTCCATGTCCTTCTTGTGCTGGGGGCTCTAGAACTGCACACAGGACTCCAGATATTTTTGGTTTTTCCTGCATTTGCAGGAGGCTTTATTAGAGGTTTATAAGACACTATGTATCAAGCAAGAAAGAGAGACAAGGAAGGCTATACCAAAACACTGAGGACTGAGCAAGGAAGTGAAGCTCACTGTGTGTGGGGGCATAAAGCTCTGATCAGCACACTCACATTGCTCACCACTGACGACACAGGGCACATAACTCCTGTAAAGGTTTTATACCATGCCACATCAATTTGTATCCTCTAAATGTCTGAGTTCAGGACAACACTTAAGCACAGGCTTCTATCCATCCCTAAATACTCACATACAATTTACTGTAATTAGATTTTTAAGAATATTGATGGCTAATCATGTCTTGCAGGAACAGTTTCCCTCCTGGAGTTTAAGTAATGAAACCAGCAAAGCAAAAATCCATATTGTTTATCCATGGTAAGGGTTCTCAAACAGGCTCCCCAGGGAGGTGGTGGAGTCCCCACCCCTCAAGGTGCTTAGAAGAGGCAGAGATGTGGTGCTGAGGGCCCTGGTTTAGCACCAGAGTTGGCAGAACTACAAAACTTTCAGACTTGATGGTCTTAAGGGTCATTTCCAACCGAACCCACTCTATGTTCAAATGTAACAACAGCCCTATAGCCATGAGAATTCCTAACTCTAGTAAAGACTGAAAGGTGGGCAGTTGCACAGCACAAAGAGATGTAAGCACACCTAAGCACCCTTATGTTAGAGAACAGGCACAGACTGGAACCCAGAACATGGGGAAAATCCCATCTTGAACATGAGGAAAAACTTCTGTGCTGTGAGGGTGCTGGAGCCCTGGAGCAGGCTGCCCAGAGAGGTTGTGGAGTCTCCTTCTCTGGAGAGATTCCAAACCCACCTGGACATCATGATCCTGGGCAAGCTGCTGTGGATGACCCTGCTGTAGCAGAGGGATTAAACTGGATTATCTCCAGAGGTCACTTCCTACCCCACCATGCTGGAGTTCTGTGATCTAGACATTGTATCATGCAGATTGTCACTGACATTCCTGTGAGTCAAGCATAGAGACAAATCAGTAACTGTCAAGTGTTCCAATCAATGTCCTATCATTAGCATCCATAAAAGATCCACTTCAGGACAAGCAGACACACTGTGTCCATCTTGCACTCTTTGACTGCCTGTTTGGAAGACAGTCCTGACCCACTGACATAAGAGAGAGGTGGGGGGGGGGGGGGGGAACTGCTTCTATTTGAAGGTCCCCAATAAGAGAGGAAGAGATCAGTTTGTCCTTTCAATCAAATATATATACATACATCTATATCTACATCTACATCTCTATATCTATACCTATACCTATATCTATATCTGTATTTCTCCAAACCCTGGAGGAAAGTTGTGTGGCCAAGCAGTAGAAATCTCAAGCTGTGGTTGAGAAGAGAAGACCCAAACCAACTGAAAACTACCTGTTTGTGTTGGTTCTAGACACTTATGTCTCTGGTCTTCAAAGCATACCCTAAAAATTGCTTGTAACTAAAAAGTCATGGTCACAGATTAGCAAATAAGGACATTTAACCTCTCCATACAGCTTCTGGGGATGAGCAGCAGATAAAGTCATTAGAGAAGGACAGGAATCTGGCTGATGGAGAACCTATCATTTGCTTTGTAATTCTTGGCCTCTGCAGTCAGCTGAAGAGGTGAAAGGTTCAGTGAAATAGCAGAGCTGTGAGGCAGACAGCAGAGCTGTTTGACCTGCACGGCGTTTGGACAGACCAGCCAAGTCTTTTAGTGTGAGAGCTGGAACTGAGCTTTCCATTTTCAAGAAAAAAACTATGCTGGATGTTGAACTTCAGCTTCAAGAGCAATATCTTAGGAGCAGGGAGGATGGGGGCTGGTAGGTGCAGTAGGTACATATCCTTGAACTGTAATTCTGGCTTCCTCAAGTATCAATAAAGAGGTTTTTATAGCTATATTTGCCTAATTGTTACTGCACTTCTTGATAACATAACAAGAATCATAGTGAAAGAGAAACAGATTTGTGAGAATTTCCACTTGACTCCCCAGCTCCAACCCTGCTGATTTTTAGTGAAAAGTGTTAATTAGCCTCTCTGTTTTGTCTCAGAATTGCTCCTGGCCAGCTGGGATGTCACAAGCAAGTCGCCTGAGACTGGTGAGGACCAGCTGCATGATTGATCCCACGTCACTCACTGTCATGCTTTGAGTCCTGCCTGATGTAGCTGCTCATCTCCAGTCTGCACCCAGGCATGAAGAGACAGGAGCAGAGTCCTACCAGCCCAGCTCCTGGAACTGTCCATTTTACCCAAGATATCTATGGACACAACAAAGCACTGGGAAAGAGAGAGGTGATGCTGGCTTTTCACAGAGCTCTGAGCCCATTTCTGTTGCACTGAAGTGGAGCACAGGCTCTTGCTGTGTATCGCTCCGCACACTGCACTGTGTCACTGGTGAGGTCACACCATAAAAGCAGACCAAAGGAGCAGAGGGAGGCCTTTGTTCCCTGCCTCTTTCCCAGCATTTCCGGTAGGAGCCCATGCACCTCTCCTCATATCCTGCATTTGGCCTCTTCTGGGACCAAAGGGAAACCTCAAAGCAGATGGGATTTAGCTTACTTACATTCTCTATAGCTAACTCAGATTTTATTAAACACAGCTGTAATCCCAGACTGCTTCACAGGGGTTAACTCACTTCTTACGTTGGTTCTGTACCTTGAGAAATCCAGGCTTAGCAAGAACTCTGAGCCAGAAAAAAAAAAAAAAGGACAGAGTGAACTTGTCAGAAGCATCTAACTCACAAATCTAACAAAAGAAAAATGCAACTTTGTAATTGAGCCTGACCAATCTTTTCTTATTTCCCAGTTCCTCACATCTCTAATGGCAGTGCAGTCCACTCAGGACTGAGACTGGAGTCCATCAGATAACACAGCAGAAGCAAAACATACACTGGAGTAGGAGAGGATAAGGCACAACTGACACAATGCTCTGCATTCTCTGCAACCCAGGAGCAATCTGTTATCTCCCCCTTAAGTTTGGGGCTCTTCTAACACTGACATCAGAAGAGCAAATTCAATTTCAATCTTTTCTCTTGCTTGTAACCATCTTTCATATCTGAGATGTAAGATTATCTCCCTTTCAGAGTTTACACACAAGGTAAACCCTCCATGAGAGCATAATCCCAACCATCCCACATGGAAATAGGCTTGTGACAGTGAAACAATGGACATTGTGTATGCTGCTTTTATTTTGAATACAGGTCTTTCATTCCCACACTTTTGGAGTGCAAACTGTATGACAGTATTGTGCAAATACACCTCCAAAACTTCTTCTAGAAAATTTGGAATCATGGAATCATAGAGTCATAGAATGGTAAGGTTGGAAGGAGACCTCAAGGATCATCCAGTTCCAACCCCCTGCCATGGGCAGGGACATCTCCCACTAGCACAGGTCACTCAAGGCCTCCTCCAACCTGGACTTGAACACCTCCAGGGAGGCAGCAGCCACAATCTCCCTGGGCAACCTGTGCCAGTGTCTCACCACCCTCACGGAAAACAACTTCCACCTAACATCCACTTTCAATCTCCCCTCTGCCAGTTCAAACCCATTCCCCTTGTCCTGTCATTGCAAGACCTTGTCAATAGTCCCTCCCCGGCCTTCCTGTAGCCCCCTGCAGATGCTGGAAGGCTACTCTAAGGTTTCCTGGAAGCCTTCTCTTCTGCAGGCTGAAGAGCCCCACCTCTCTCAGCCTGTCCTCATAGCAGAGCTGCTGCAGCCCTCTGAGCATCTTCCATGATTGTGGCTGGAAAAGATGTTTAAGATCATTGAATCCAACCACTGTCTAACTCTACCAACTCTGCTGCTAAACCATGACCCTCAGTACCACATCTCTGCCTCTTCTAAACACCTCCAGGGATGGGGATTCAACCACCTTCCCGGGAAGCCTATTTCAGTCCTTGAGAAGAAGTTTCTTCTGATATCCAATCTAAGCATCTCCTGTGAGGATTTCAGGCTGCTTCCTCTCATCCTATCAATTGAACTGAAATGTACAACTTAACTGAATGCACAACTTCAATTCACAAAAGAACAAACACTTCAACTCCTTGTGTACTGTTTCATTAATTTCATACCTTTTGTTTTCAAAACAAACAAGACAGAGCAAGAAAAGTCTTGCTGCTGTGTACAGGAATAAATCCAGCTTTTAGATTACCCCAAATAAATGGCAGCCACTGCCCATACTAAGGCATGCACAGAAGCACACAAGTATGGAGCACCTCTCCTATGGAGACAGACAGGGAGTTGGGGCTGTTCAGTCTGGAGAAGAAAAGGTTCCGAGGAGACCTTATTGTGGCCTTCAGTATCTGAAAGGGGCTACAAGAAAGCTGGGGAGGGACTTTTTAGGCTGTCAGGTAATGATAGGACTGGGGGGAATGGAGCAA
Organism: Ramphastos sulfuratus; assembly: GCA_013399055.1. NCBI lineage: Eukaryota > Metazoa > Chordata > Aves > Piciformes > Ramphastidae > Ramphastos > Ramphastos sulfuratus. The sequence goes on along the minus strand of WBNM01021629.1, from coordinate 13,617 downwards.
AACTGGAAGTGGGTAGATTCAGATTGGATCTTAGGAAGATGTTCTTCACCATAATGGTGCTGAGACACTGGAAGAGGTTGCCCAGGGAGGTGATGGAAGCCTCATCCCTGGATGCTTTTAAGGCCAGGAGGGATGGGGCTCTGAGCAACCTGATCTAGTGTGAGGTGTCCCTGCCCATGGCAGGGGGGTTGGAGCTAGATAATCTTTGAGGTGCCTTCTAACCCTAACAATTCTGTGATTCTGTGAAAATGAGGATCTAACCAAGAAAGAAAGAGAGTTCCTGCTGCAGATCTCTGCTTTAATCTGCGATCTCTATAGCAGCCCTGATTTCACTGGAGTGTAGTTAAGTTTCTCACATCTGAAGTGATTTTTAGAGCAAACAGTTGCATTATGAGACTTTTCTTGACTGTTGTTGTTTAAAACTGCTTTTATTGTGGCTGAAGCAGTGCCTACCCCATGGCTGAATGCTAAAACCGATGCCTGGAGAACAGAGAGAGTGCTCAGAACCTCCGCAGCTATCAAATTCCAAATATTTTATTTCATCTTTAAAAGCTTTTTACAGACACCACTATGGAATGAGGATTGGAAGCACTCATGTAACAGCCAATGCTTTAGTATCCCCAAACGGTCATGTTCGAGATCGCTCATTACAGTTAGGAAGTGATTCCATTTTGTAAAGCCAACAAAAGACTCCACGTCAGGAATTCCAGTTAATTATAGCCAAATTCAGCCCACGTCCTTCTACTGCAGTTTTCCACAACCTCAACATGGTAACTGCAACACAGTGAAGTTTGTATCTCACTACCTGTTGCTAAATACAAAAGAAAACTATAAAAGAGAGGCGTGTGGTGGGAAACTCAGAATTTCACACAACAAGCATCTTGGATTTCACCTTGGCATCTGGCCATGGCACAGGAGCACTTATGGCCTTTCCACATATTTCTCTGCTAGAGTTATGACTCCTCTTTCTCTTTTCTTCTTCCCCCCCCGCTCCGCTTCTGTCTACATTACTCATGTCTGTTCCCCATTTGCTGTGTAATGAAGTGACACAGGGCTTAGGAACGTCCCTGGGAACAAAGTGCCAGCCCCCACGCTTACTGCAACGGGGAGACTCGTGGCTCTGGCTTCATGGCACCCACAGCTACTGCAGCAGCCTTGGCAAGAGTCAAAAAGCAACCAGACTCTATACGTCCGCCCGGTGCCGAGGGGAAGTGAGTGAGGACACATTTTCCATTCTATAGCCAGAGGCCCATCTTACGGGAAATTTCAGTCAGTAAAAAGCAAAATGTTACTGGAATGTTGCCTTCTCGAGCTTGCATGGAATGTTTTATTGTTATTAAATTTGGAGAAACAGGTGTGAAAAATCCATCTCTTTCCCCCCGGGGTTGGTTCAGATGTTGCAGATTGTGTGGAGCCTGTGAGATGCAAACGGGCTTCTGTCTGGCACAGCTACCTGCAGACAAAGAGCTGTTTCTGATTAGCTGTGGGGGTTCTCCCCCCTGCCCACCCCAAGGCGAGCCAGGAGGAAAGCATTTGGCAGCGCTGATATTGTTTGCTGAAACAAGCTGTCGACTTCCTCTGCCTTCAGTGTGTCCCACAAGGTAGCTGAAGAAGTGAGCTGGAGCATCTCAGCTCTCTGAGAGCAGGCACGATGTGAACAAACTGTCCTCTAGATGGAGGCTGCTCAGCCCCCACTGAAAGACTAACCCAAAGTGAAAGAGAGCCCCTGCTAAAACACTGCCTGCTCTTCCTTTAGGCAAGGCTGCAGAGAAAAGCTTTGTGGAGCTAGAAAGCATCTTTCCTGCTTGTGCCCCCTCCTTATCCATGGTCTCAGACCTCAGGCACTCAGGACAAGGTTGTGACATGGATATTAGTCCTTGCTGCATTGACTTTCCTGCTAGCACAGGATCCCAGGGTCACAGGATGTCAGGGGTTGGAAGTGACCCAAAGAGGTCATCCAGTCCAACTCCCCTGCCAGAGCAGGACCAGACAATCCAGCTCAGGTCACACAGAAACACATCCAGACAGGCCGTGAAAGGTTCCAGAGAAGGAGACTCCACGACCTCCCTGGGGAGCCTGTGCCAGTGGCTGTGGGACCCTTCCAGTAAAGAAGTTTTCCCTCACATTGAGGTGGAACCTCCTGTGCTGCAGAGCCCTACGCTAACAATGACTCTTGTCAATATCCACATTTAGGTGGCTTAGACATTTCTAACCAGCCAAAAGTGTGAGCAGGTATAAGTAACCCTAGGTCTTATTCAATGGTGGTGTCACAGTCTTACAATACTCAAAACCAGATAGGTAAGAAGCTCATGAAGAGGCAGCCAGACAATGACAGCAGGAGAAACAAGGAGAAAAGTCCTTTTCATTCTAGCCTACTTTCATTTCAGAGCTGCTCTGAGCTGCACATTACAATTCAGGAAAGAGAGCACAATAGAACATACTCCTTTCAGCAGCTGGCTCAGACAGCAGAGGCATGGATTCAAGGGGTCTCAGATCCAGCAAAAATAAAAGTACAGAGAGAACAGCAAACAGTGCCTCAGTCAAACAATTTGCATCTCCAGGCTGATGGACACTTGAGGAAGTTATTAAGATACAATCTTGGAAGTGATTCTTGGCACCTGTGCCAGCACCAACACTGTGGTACAGATGAATAAAATAACCCCCAGCAAATGAAGAAAAAAAATATTTTACGTTTTTGTTTTTGTTTTTGTTTTTTTTCATCACATCTACTGACAGACAGAAGCAAACAGCCCAATAACAGGGCAAGGAACATGTAAAATGTTTTGGGATTTCTAACTTCACCTGTTTCCTTTTCAGAGCTGCCTGCAAAGGGTACAGTGGGCATAAGAGCCATGTTGAGGGGACCAACAGGCAGCAGGCAATGCCTTGAAAGGTCTCTCCTGTACTGTAAAAAACTAAACCAAGCAAAACAGCAACACATAAGCAAACAAAACCCCACAAAACCTCCCAAACCAACCAACCAACCAAAAACAAACAAAAAATCCAATCCAAACCCCACCAAGCACCACCAAAACAAACAAACAAAGCAGCCCCAAAACAGCAAAAAGAACTCCTGTGCATCAAAGACTCAGATGATTAAAGGCTGCAGGATTCCCTTCCAGAGGGAAGAGCAAAAGGTTTGTTCCTACTCTGTAGACTTTGGGTTTAAGTGCAATGCACTTCACCAAAGCAAGAATGCCTGGGACACACTTATTACACAGGGAATATTCACTCCAGGCTCTGGACTATCTGATAAGTCAGAGCTTTTCTCAAGGCAGCACTGCACATGAGCAATTTGTTCCACAATTAACTGTTTCAGAGATAAGTTACTGCACTGCCTGGACTCCTGTCTAGACCTGGTCTGGCAATTTCCATTTTCCTGCAGAGTCTAATGGAGCTGCTCATGTATCACATATCTTTTCCTGCATTTTATTTTTTTAACCATGAAATCAAATCCTTTACCTCATTAAAGAAGAATTTGATGAAAGGGAAGTCTCCTTCAGAAGGAGTTGATTTATTTACCACTATGGTACAGGATTGCCTGACCTCCAGGCTGCTGTGAAAAAACTCCAGTGAAAAAACTCCAATGTTTTAACTAAGCAGGAAAAGGTTGAAAGGAAGGAGAGCACTCAAGAGCAAATTCTGCTCTTTAAATGGTGTAAATCAAAAATAGCTTCCCCCCACCCAAGACATTACTTCAGGTTTTGATTGGTGTAAATGAGCTTGCCTCTTTAGAAGGGGTCAAGAGTTTGATGTTCTAGACTGGAGGAGAGGAAGTGGTTAATGTTTCACCACACTGTAAAAAGCCAACTGTGTCAATAGACTGGATCTCACCTGGAGAAAGCAAGGTTCTAAATGTGGTCAGCTTTGACACCAGAAATGCATAGGTGGAGTCTCCTATACAGTATCAGGAAACACAAGGCGAGACAGAATATGTCCAAGGAATGTTTTTTTTACCTGGAGAATATGAATAATGTGATCACTGAAAATGTGCCTCAGGGACCCTCATGACTCAGGGTGTGCAAATCTTAAATTCCTCAATAGGGTTAATAGGTCTGTTTGGAGAAAACAGCAACAATCAGGACTCTTCGACAAAGCTTTCTCCAAATGCCCCCATGCCAATTTAGCTTGGAAAGTAGGCTGAGCACAGCATGAGCCTCAGCTCTCCTCAGAGAATTATGGGACTGGCTGGGCATAATTTGAATGCTTTCTTTTGCTTGCTAAATGAAAGCTGCACAGGAGGCTTTGGAGATTTGATAAAAATGGCTACAACTTATGTAGTTATCTAAGAAGTTCATTCAAAATTCCTGGTCACAGACCCATCCTGAAGTGAATTTTAACAACTGGACAAAGCCATTAATCATTTCTGTTCTCCAGACAAGGTGGTTGAAATGACTCTACCTATGCCACCCAAGTCTGAGATCAGACACACTACAACATGATCAAGTCTCTTACCATGACTTTCCAGCCCTGGATAACCATGAAGTATGGTTTTGTGACTTAACTAGCTCTTCCTCTCTACAGACCATGACAGGTGTTAGCCAGAAAGACAACTACAGAAACAGTGTTTCCTGGAAGGAAATACCTACATTCAAAATCACACAGAAATCAGAAATCACACACAAACAGCCAGGTTAGAAAAGAAGACCCTCAGGATCACTGAGTCCAACTTATAACCCTACTCTACAAGATTCACCTTAAACCACATCCCTAAGCACCACATCCAAGCGACCCTTACACACATCCAGGGTTGGAGACTCCACCACCTGGGCAGCTCATTCTGGTCCCTGACCACTCTCTCCATGAAAAACTTTTTCTACTGTCCAGTCTAAACCTCCCCAGTCTCAGCTTGAGGCCATTTCCCCAAAATGCCAACATGAAGGAGGGAGAGAGGCCTTAGAAATCAGCTCAGTGTTTCTTTTATCCTTAGGACCCACAAGCTCACCCAGCAACCCCTGCAGCCTTATGCCAAGAATAAGCCTGTCCAGCACTCCAGATTGTTGCCAAAATCTCTTTGGAGAAACATCCTCCCTCATTCATTACATCCTCTGCACTGCCAAAGTCCTTTCCTTCCCCATACCTGCAGGGGAACTGCCATGTGGAGGAGCAGACCCTCAGCACCCTGTACTCCAGCACCAGGCACTGGCAAGCCATATGTCTCCTCATTCGACCCGAACTGAGGATCCACAGGAAGGCTCACGAACAGCTTGCAAACAGGTTTCCTCTTGCTTCATAAACCCTCCCTGTGTCACACACAGCTCTCAAAGACAGCTGCAGCCTCTTGAGTACCCCCTTTACAAAACATGCAGCTTGCTTTTGACATCAAACTGCAATTTAGAAGTTCTGAGAGCAGCTTAGCCCAGCTAGCTCCAGACTGGATGGCAAAGGCAGCATTGAATTTGGCTATTTGGTCACAGGTTGCCTCACAGCACAGGTCTCACTGCAGATGTATTTCAGAATCTCTGGGGAGTATGGAAGCTCTCTTTGAGCACCACTGTAGTCCTGCTAGCAGAACTAGGCAAGTTTATAGGCATGTAGTTGAGCCAAGGCAAAATTACCAACACACCTCCAGCCTGCAGTACAGACATACCCAAGGGCTCCAGAGAAGTTCTGGCTCTTCTAACAGAAAGAGAAAATAAACCAGAAAGATACTTGCCAAATACCAGAGACTCCTCAGAAATGAAGTCTTTCCTGGAGTGACTTTTGGCCTGTGCTTTCCCCTTCTGCCAGGGGTTTGGGCTTCACCTGAGCTAGCTATGGAGGTTCTTGGGGGATAGGGGGACACACACCCTCTGCAGAGCAGCAGAAGAGTCTTAGCTGATCAGCAAGGCACCCTGAGGGGTTTCCATTCCCCAGGATCATTCCTGACTGGCTGTGGTATAACAGAGCACTTGCAAACACTTTTTAAGCATAAAGAAAGGAACTTGACAGCTGAATGGGGGACTGCTAATAAATATGGATTTGTTAGAAGCTATGCAGATTTGCAAGCCTCTTCCCTTTATATCAGTTAACAGCAGAGTGTAAACAGCTGAGTAGCATAATTTTGCTAAGAATCTGCACATTTTTTACACAGCAAAGCCTGGGAAGCTCTTTGTACTGACAGTTAACTGAGTTCTTTTGAGATCTGTAACATCAGCTCCTTTATAGAGGCTTCTAGGTTAGCCCTGTCCTAGAATAACAACAATCCTTGGCCTTGCAGCTGTCTGATCTCTGCTGAGAAGGCTCCTGCTCATGCATGCTCATGGATTCTTACAGGTGCAGTTTGCTCTGTTGCTCTCTCCCTAGTGACACAGATAGTGGCTGCAATAAGGAGGTGGCAGTGGGGGATTTGGCTGCAGCTGAAGTTAGCTTTGAGAGTTTACTGAAGGCTGTAGCTACATAATGTGGCATCTCTCCAGTACTAAAATCTATCATGTATTTTAGCAGTCCTTACTATTCATGCCAGCCAGTCTGAAGCTTGCTTGAATGCTGTGCTCCCACATTGTATAAGTAGCTCCTTGTGCTGCTGGCAATACATGAGGACAGAAAGGACAGGTGGACTCTGATTAAGTTCAGTGTGGGCTCCTTCCAAAGAGGCTGAAAAAGCCCTAAAGTTACAGCATAAATGATATCTCTAAGTTTTATAGCTACAGAGTCTTCATGAGCTTGTTACACAGGACAGCAGAAAGAGAAGTCAAGTGGCCACTCTTTAATGACTAACTCATTGAAGCTTCGAACGTACTTGATACTCACGGCTTTGGCTCCCATTCACACTGTCTGGCCAACAGTTCCTACAAACCAGTTTCCAGCAGACAATCTTGAGTCATCTTCAGTTCTTACATCCCCTTTGTTACTGCAAGGGGGATGTAAGAACTCTTTCAATTGTTCTTACACCTTGGGAGCTCCAAAGAAGGAAAAGTCTTGGAGGCGTATTGCTCAATGTCACAGAGTAAAGCATCACCAAGTAAAGTGATGTCATCAAAGGCATAAAGTCTATTTCTTGGAGATATTTGGAAGAAAAAGCTGTGAGAGGGACTGATTTCAGTTCATAAGAATCCCAGCTATAAACAGATTAGCAAATTATTGTGACAGACAGCAAGCCTTTCATGAGAATGTTTACCACTGAGATCCACAGGCCAGGATCTGGCCAAGCCCATCCTCATGAAACAGAACCAATGAGTGGAGACTTCCAGGAATCACATGCTGCTAAGGAAGGTGCTGGCAAGGCAGGCTGGAAGCTAAAAGATGACTGGAAAAGGTGGCAGGAGTAGGAAGCAGAGGGGGTGACATTCTTTCATGACTCTCACTCCAAAAATCAAGTCTGGGAGCCAGAGGACAGCACGTCAAAGAGCTGAACACATCTGGTTCTGCAGCGGGGCTAGCCAGAAGAGTTTGACAAATGGATCTGTGCCTATAAAACTGGTCCCTGATGTGTCAGGCTACAACTGTGCAAGTGAAGATGTTTGGTTTGAGCTTTGCCTGCTTCAGATCACTGGGGCACTTTGGTTTGTTTTGGCTTTTTTGTGTTTTGTTTGTTGTTTTGTTGTTTGTTTGGGTTTTTTTTCATTAAGACAATCAAAATATTAAAATAGTGCAGAGAAGGATGAAAATACTTTTAGAGACAGCCTCATAAAAGAAAAAATGTGTTCCATGGCACAGATCTTGCTCTTCCCAGTATAGGAAACCATGATAAAACCCTTTCTGGAATGAGCTAGGGCTGAGTTTAAAAGGTGCACCTGAAAAATCATCAATTGTACATCAGTACTGGTCTTTGCCTTTCCAAAGTCCTCTACCTGAAACCCACACTGCATTTTGTGTAGTTACAGACAGAAAACAAAGACCAAATGGCACAGGTGAGTTACAGACAGTGCCTGTGACAGCCAGAAGAAGCCAGATCTCTCCCTGCACCCAGGAGGATGCCTCAGCTAAACCAAATCCTCCATCACTTCGCAAGCCTGCGATGGAATGTGTGGCTTCTGGGCAAGGCAGAACAAGAAGGAAACTTTCTTTGGAATGGACATATCTGGGAAAAAAATGTTTCAGCTTTTCAAAAAGGAAAAAACCCAACAACCTTTTCTCAAACTTCATGTTGAGAGCTACTTTTTCCCAATGACTCATGGTAACTGTCAGCCTCTAAACTTGCAGACACTTACACATTCAGCTGACTACAACCCACAGCACGAAACCTCTTTCATTAGTGGCTCACTGGGACCCCAAACACATGGGAAAAGTAAGTTTATTGGTTATTAGAGCCAGCAGGCAACAAACACTTTGCTGAAACCCAACTTCTGCCAACAAACCACAACAATTGCTCNGTTTCTGTCTGGGCTGCATGCTCACACTGCAGGCTCATGTTGAGCTTTTCATCAACCCAGACCCCCAGGTCCTTTTCCTCAGGGCTGCTCTCAGCCATTCACCACCCAGCCTGTATTTGTGCTTGGGATATTTCAGTCCATTACTATCAATACAGGGATAATTCATAGCTTGCAACAGGCTTCTACACCTCTGCACAGCTATTTATCTACCTCTGTAGAGCTTCAGGAGATCTAAAAGCTAGTGAAGGACAGATCCTTATATAAATTCCACCAGCCCCACTTCTGCCCTCATGAGCCTTGGTGAAGTTTGCCCTTTTCCTTCTTATGACCATGGAGTACACACACATTCCCTACCAGTGATGGCTGTGCTCATAAATATTTACACCAACTGACTGAATGAAATCATGCTTTGTTCCATCCACTCATATACACTTAAGTGTGTCAGGGAGCCTAAACTATTACACTGCCAAATACAGAGAAGTCATGAAATATAAAGCATAAAGCAATGCAGCTCAACTTTGCTCAGATAGAGTTCAGCCAATTTTCATCAGCTGCAGGGCTAGTTCTGTATATAGTTTCCATTCAGGACCTCATAACACCACTTGTTTCCTTGGTATAGTATGAGATATTCAGACTACCTGTTTTGTCTACTCCAGTTGCTATGGTTTCTTAGGGTTTAGTTGAGAAGTCCCTCCTGAACTTCAGACACTTCACATTCCCTCTTTGTGCTGCTCCCCAAAAGACTTGAGCCTCCCTCAGCTTCCTATATCTTGTTAAGGACTGATACTGGCTGGCTGATCTTATGAAAAGGGATAGGATATTTGGTCCACTTTTTCCCTGCCCAGGCAGATTCAACCCCAGTTATGAACTGTAATGAGTTTTAGCCACCTGACAGCTCTTTATCCACCCTTTGTCTGACCTGAGTGAATTGGTGCTTTCCTTGATACACAGATCAAGTTATAAACTGNGCTTTGGCTTTTTACTAAGCTTATTTACAGACTGAAGGAAACTTTGGGATGGGAAGATGAAGGCTCTCGCATTTCACCTTCCTCATTTCATCTCACTCACCCTCATTTCATCTTCCTTAGAGCCCAACACTGTTCTACTGCAGTAGCAGCAGGTCAGTTTGTTTTCTTACAGCATCTCTTTAGAAACAATAAGGCTTCACTCTGCTCAGTTTTGTCCTGTACTTCTAGTTACTAGTGAGGCTGGATTGCCTTCTTCCAAACACAGCTAGCAGATATAAACAGACTTGTGTCATCTCAGCAGCTCTGTAGCTCTTGCTTCTAGTTGCTGCCTCTTTGCATTCCTGCACATTGGACCCTGAACCTGCCTTTTAATGAAGGTTTTGGCTTGCTGCATTTAACCTGATTGATTCCGAATGTAAATAAAGTTACAGCTGGTTGGATTCCACTTCAAGTGTGACACAATGTTCTATTTCACAATATTCAGAGACAGGGGAAATGAGAATGCAAGAAAAGCCCAAGTGATTGAAGAGATCAAGAGAAGACCAATGCTGGATTTGACTGAGGCAAATACACTTGCTTGCAAAGAGGAAAGCTTCACCTCAACGTGGATCACTCATTTTCATATGTATATATTCCTTGCCTTCCTGCCTGCCTTATCTTGCCTTTCAGATAACAATAATTCTTTGTTATTCCCTGCAGTGATATTACAGCTTCCTAGGATTTAGATGAAGGTCCTTCAGAGGAAGACATTAAGTATATTTTATCTATTTCAGGTCTACTTTTGGTTCCTTTGTTGCTTTTCCTCATTAACTCAACAAGAAAAATAATTTAAAGAGAAGCTATTAACCATGGTCACGTTTCAGAAGGATGAGGAAAGACAGACTTGCAATAAATGCCCTGAATTTCCCCCAGGACATGGACGAATCGTTTAATATCCTTTGTGCCTGAGTTTCCTCATCAGAAATCCAGTGACACCTCTAAGTCTCATATCTCTTACAACATTTTAGGGCTGGAGCTTACCTTGCTTTCCAGGTCCTTTACAAAGAACACAACAGATAAAAGTGGGGCCAGTAGTAAGATAAATTCTGAGAAAAATCCATGAGGACAACAATCTTACCAAGGGTGCTCAGTACATTAGTCCCATCCCAGCTACTGCATATAGAACCTCAAACCAGAATTAAGCTCAACATCAAAAAGAAAGCAGCAACTTTAGTGATGTTTAGTGATATAGTCACACATGATATTAAAGGCAAGGTGCTACTGACTAAACATGTGATTCCAGCACATTCCTGCAAGTGGTATGTTGGAACAGCTCTTCAACGTCCAGCTATTGTGAAAAGTATTTATGAAGCATGCTGAGATGGATTAAAAAGGAGAGGAGGAGGGAGCTAATTGGTTGGCCTGTCACAGCTTCTTCATCACTTTCCTATCCCAATTCGGAGGCACCAGGAGCTTTCCAGTATCTGCGTGCAAGGAGAGGCTGTAGGTCTGAAATCTACGTCAGCAGTCTGTGCTTTCAACCACTGCCCTGCCAGACCCAAACCCTGCCAGACCCAAACCCTGCCTAGTGGGAATTGAGCTGTCGTAGGACCTGCTGAGTTAGTTATTTGCACTGCAGTGTTGAAAGCTGCTGCAAGGAAACCCAAGGGATATTAAACAGAGCTGTTTCTTCCCTGTCAGAATGTATAAACATGAACAAATAGGGAGGTCTGTCTGGAGAACATCAAAGTCAGGTAACACCTAGCCCAGTGCAACACCCCATAGCTGCAGGGGGACTAAAGTGTGAAAGAGTTCTTGTTTTACATAGCTGCGGGGAAGCGTCACCCAGCCTGGGGCTGGAGCATGTGCTGGCTGTGCTTCCCGACACAAGTCCTGCTTCTTCTAGCTGCCTGCAGCCAGATAGTTTCAACCTTTTGTTTGCTTTAAAGTGGCTTCTCTTTTCTTGAAACATCAGCCAGCCTGCATGCCAGATGCTGCTAATCCAGCACTGCTGGCTGGACGCACATCCCGGCCCGATGGAGGATGAAGGAAGCGCTTCTTTAACGTCGTCCTTTGGTATTGCATGCAGGACAGGGACAAATGAAGTGGACACACAATTCTCCCAAGCTGTGTGGGTACCCACACAGCAACATCTGCTGCTGTCTCAGCCACAGACACTCCAGCCTCCAAATACATCACCAGACTTACTGGTCATGTCTCACAGCCCTGCTGGGAATTGCACAGAGAGACGTGAAATCGTGGAGCAGTCTTTGGTGAGATGAATTATCAGATTTGATAAGCCTGGAGTTTACAGACTGCTCACATGGGGAAAGTCTATAGGAAAAAAAAACAACCTCTGCTTGGACTTATACTTTATAAGGATATGACATCCTATAGGCCAAATCATGCTGCAAATGTATTCAGGGCCAGATCTCTGATAGAGCACAGCTGATTGTGTGAAGTCATGCTGAGTAACAAGCTGGCCTTCTCTCCTTAGTCTGTCATTTTGATTTGCCCTTGCTATTTCCAAAGACCTGCCTGGGGTTTCCCATTCCAGAGAAGACCTCCAGGCTGCCCTTCTCTACAATGACACAATACTCTCTAATTGCCAGCCCTGCAGAAAATTCTCTAAGAACATTATGCACCATTCCTGATCAGTCTTCCCCTTATCCAGCTCAGGTTCAGCTGCAAAAATCAGCTACAAGTCTATACAGTTTTGTTGTTATAACAGGAAAGCTGAAGCCACACACCACATCTTTCCTGCAGATGGGAAATTCCTTCTCCCCAAAGTGCTCTTTAAAGCATGGAGTAGCAGTTACTTCATAGGAGAAAGGAGAATCTGCTTCCCTTTAATCCTCTCTAGAAGCAAGTTAATCATTCTTTCCCCACAGTGATGGGGGCTGCTGCATCCAGCAGGTGGATCTGGAAACCAGTCCTATTACTAATTCTCCCCAAGTCCAGACCCCCTGACAGAAGACTCAGATTCTCTCAGATTCCAGAGGCCCTCCATGGGCAGGATGGATGGAGCAAACACTTTGAGAAATGTTTTCATTGCCCTGTTAGGAGACCTGGATCTCCTCCCAGTTCATCCCAGCAATGTAATAAAATAAGCATGTGTTTCCTTTAGCACTTACTCTTCAGGAATGAAGAATGCTTTCAACAGGACAGGGAGATGAAGGCTCTCCCTGCACCTTTTGTGTACCTTTCACTGCAGAAGTTAAGACCACCAAAATAAACTTGCTGAGTGACAACTAATGACCTGCAACTGTGCATGTCCAAAGCTCTCTTGCCTACCCAGCTCCAGCACCACCTTCTACACTCACTGTCACTTGTCCCTTCCACAGGATGCACATTGTCACACAGCTGGTGTCAGGAGTCACAATTGACAAGTGAATAGATTTCACATGTCAAACCACCTCCTGCAAAGCAAGAGCTGCAAGGGGGAGGCTCAAGTGTTCAGGTGGATTCTCACCCTAGGAGAATGTATCTGCAAACAGTTCAGCTGAGGGCTGGGGTAAGCTGCTTATCCTGTTAGTTCATTTCATTATATTTGTCCAGGGCTCCAGGGTTACAGCCACTAAAGGGTTTTGAGGCTCACAAAGTAAGCAGAAACCTTGCTTCAGCTGTCTGTCCACCCTGTACAAGTTATAAAGTCTCATTTTATCACTGGAAATTACAAAGGAGGTGAAATCATGTTTGAAAAATTAATTCCAGAGGATCTCCTTCTCTAATTGAAACAGATTTCTGTGTGGAGATTGCTAAGAAAGTCGCTTTTAGAGTAGGAATAGGCAGGGACTTTAAAGATACTGTTCAGATAGAAGAATACAAATGTCTTACAGAAGATAAATTAACATAGTGACCTGAGACTCAGAGTGCAGCCCATGGGTAAAAATAGAGAAAAAAACCCAACTTCTGTAAGGGTTTCTGACCCTTCAGACCAACACTGCTTCAAGATGCATGCATATCTTTACCAGGTACACAAATAGATTTAAATCCTGACTTAAAAGACACAACTAGCACCAGAAAATGCACAGCTAGGGGAGAACACCAATCCAGCATACCCAGAGTCAAAATAAATACTTAGAGCATCTGCTAAAGGGAAAAAAAAAGTCTCCATGTTACATAGCACAGACTTCATTTGAATGAAGAAGAGAAAGAGGCTTCTAAGACACCAGAGACAAGAAAGTGGCTGTCCAAAGCAGACAAGTTACTGAAGGAAATGCCTCCAAGATACCCCAAACCCTGCCATATGACACGGTGGATTTCAGGTATGTGCCTGTACTTACCCCTGCTCAAAAATACTCTGCAATACAAACTCTTCCAATTCATGGACAGTAAATGAATTTTCAAGTTCAGCACATTAGAATCATAGAATC
>WBNM01021625.1:892-16856 GCA_013399055.1 Ramphastos sulfuratus | reverse complement strand
AGGAAGGCTGGGGAGGGACTGTTGACAAGGTCTTGCAATGACAGGACAAGGGGCAATGGGTTTAAACTGGCAGAGGGGAGATTTAGACTGGATGTTAGGAGGAAGTTGTTTGCAGTGAGGGTGGTGAGACACTGGCACAGATTGCCCAGGGAGGTTGCGGCTGCTCCCTCCCTGGAGGTGTTCAAGGCCAGGTTGGAGGAGGCCTTGAGTGACCTGTTCTAGCAGGAGGTGTCCCTGCCTATGGCAGCAGGTTTGAACTGGATGAGCTTTGAGGTCCCTTCCAACCTAAACCACTCTATGATTCTATACAGTGAAATCAACAACATTCATAGCAAGAATATGAACAATCAGATGTCAACCAAGCGAGGGTGATAGGAAGAGTGTAGTGACACACAAAGGAATACACACTTCAGGCACAGAAACTATTTTGCCTGCTCAAGTGTCTTTTGTACAGAAACTAGGGCAGGAGAACAGGAGTTGTGCATGTCCAGGTAAGGTCCCAATAAAGAGTCAAAATAGGAGACGTGGGAGGTTCCATTTGAGGCATAGGAGATTCCACTTGAGGGATAGGAGGTTCCATGTAAACCTGAGGAAGAATTTCTTCATTGTGAGGGTGACAGAGCACTGGAACTGTCTGCTCAGGGAGGTTGTGGAGTCTCCCTCTCTGGAGATATTCAAGAACCATCTGGATGCGTTCCTGTGTGATCTGCTCTAGGCGATCCTGCTCTAGCAGGGGGGCCTGGACCAGATGATCTTTTGAGGTCCCTTCCAGCCCCTGACATTCTATGATTCTATGACTCTATCAGGTGGAAGTTGGATAAATGATGAGATGTACACATTTAATACATGACATCATACTTCTTCTCTGATTCTGTGAAATACAACCCTATACATTGCTACAGACTTAGGGAAATGTGCCTGGAAAGTTGTCCAGCAGAAAGGGACTTAGGGGTTTTAATTGAGTGTCTGAATATGAGCCAGTGCTGTGCCAAGGTTGCAAAGAAAGGCAATGGTACCCTGGCTTGTATCAGCAATAGTATGGCCAGCAAAAGCAGGGAAGTGACTGTCACCGTGGACTCAGCACTGGTGAGGCCACACCTCAAGCATTATCACAGAATCACAGAACTTTAGAGGTTGGAAGGGACCTCCAGAGATCATCCACTCCAACCCCCCTGCCAGAGCAGGGGCACCCAGGGTAGTTCACATAGGAATGCATCCAGGAGGGTTTGGAAAGTCTCCAGAGAAGGAGACTCCACAACCTCTCTGGACAGCCTACTCCAAGGCTCTGCCACCCTCACTGTAAAAAAATGTTTCTCCTCATGTTGAGCTGAAACCTTCTCTGTTCCAATTTTTAGCTGTTGCTCTTTGTCTTATTGCTGCTGGCCACAGAAAAGAGCTTGGCCCTCTCCTGACAACCATCCCTCAGATATTTGTATACACTGATCAGATCCCCTCTCAGCCTTCTCTTCTCCACACTAAACAGCCCCAGGGCTCTCAGGCTCTCTCCATAGCAGAGATGCTCAAGTCCCCAAATCGTCCTCGTGGCTCTCTGCTGGACTCTCTCCAGCAAGTCTCTGCCTCTCCTGAACTGGGGAGCCCAAAACTGGCCACAGTGTTCCAAGTGTGGTCTCACTAGGGGAGAGAAGAGGAGGAAAAGAACCTCCCTAGCCCTGCTGGCCACACTTTTCCTGATGCCCCCCAGGATGCCCTTGGCTCTCTTGCTCACAAGGGCACATCACTGGCCCATGCAGAACTTGCTGCCCACCAGCACTCCAAAGTCTTTCTTTGTGGAGCTGCTTTCCAGCAGAGCAGCCCCAACCTGCATTGCTGCCTGCTGTTATTCCTCCCCATATGCACGACCCTGAACTTGTTCTTATTGCACTTCATGAGCTTTGCCTTTGCCCAGCACTCAGCCTGTCCAAACCTGGTTGGGTGCCAGCACAGCCTGAGTGGTGCCACCAACCCCCCAGTTTTGTATCATCAATGACCTTGCTGAGGGTGCACTGAATGCCCTCATCCAGGTTGTTGATAAAGACACTGAACAAATCTGGACCCACTACTGATCCCTGGGGAACACCACTGGCTGCAGGCCTCCAATTTGGTTCTGTGCCACTGATGACAACTCTCTGAACTCTGTTGTCAAGCCTTGTCCAGTTATGAGCACCTCAACACAAAACAGACACAAGATGTGCTGGAGCAGGTGCAAAGAGGAGCAACTAAGTTGCTGAAGGGCTCAGAGAATGAGTCTGATGAAGAGCAGCTGAGGAAACTGGGACTGTTTAGTTTGAGGAAGAGGAGGCTGAGGAGAGACCTCATTGCTCTCTGCAGCTACCTGAAAGGGCAATATAGAGGAAGGCTGGTGATGGTCTCTTCTCACAGGAATCAGTAATAGAACAAGAAGGAGCCTCAAGCTGCACCAGGGTAAGTTTAGGCTAGACATTAGGGAAGATTTTTTCATTGAAAGAGTGGCCAAACATTGGAACAGGCTGGCCAGGGAGCTGCTGATGTCACCATTCCTGGACATGTTTAAAGGTCGTTTAGATGTGAGGCTTAGTGTAGTGCCAGATACGGTTTAGTGGTGAACTTGGTAGGGTAGAGTTACTGGTTGGACCTGGCAGTCTTAAGGGTCTTTTCCAACCTGAATGATTCTATGATTCTATGAAATTACAGTATGTTTGCTTCTCTCTGAACATTGTAATGAATGACAGGTGCTATCAATGCACCTACAATGGACTGGGGAAAGGTTTTACCATAATAAGTGGCTCTGCCACTGGAGGAAACCATCTGAGAGTGGAGATCATCACAAAGCATGACCAAAGAGTGAGCTTACTCTGTCATGTATTCCCCCAATGCTTGTGGTTGCAAAACCTTACACAGCAGCAAAGGAACTTAGGAAAATGATTTCCTGAAACCTTGCATGTGAATGAGAACCATTTTGATATAAAGAAAGTTGCTCAAAATATTCCTATGAACAGATGTAGTTCATTATTCAGATTGTTCAGATCTGATGGAATTGGAAGTTGTTGCTCTTATAACACTGAAAGACAATGAGGGGCTGGGGCAGATCAGAAGAAGGGCAATGGAATTTGTGAAGGGTCTGGAAAATGTTGGTGAAGGGTCAGGAGAACTGGTCTGATGAGGAGCAGCTGAGCAATTTGGGAAAAAGGAGGCTGAGGGGAGACTTCCTCACTCTCTACAACTCCCTGAAAGGAGGCTGGACCCAGGTGGTTTTCTTATCTTCTCCTTAGCAACAAGTGGCAGGACAAGAGGAAATGTCCTCAAGTTGCACCAGGAGAGGTGTAGATTAGATATGAGGAGAAAAATCTTCACTGCAAGGGTTCTTAACTACTGTCACAGGCTGCCCAAGCAGGTCATTGCTGCTGGACGTGTTTCAAAGAGACAGAGATGTGGTACTGAAGGACATGACTTAGCATCAGGTGTGTTAGAGTTAGAGAATGGTTGGACTTGATGATCTCAAAGGTTTTTTCCAGCCAAGATGGTTCTATGAATCAACCATGCTCAGCGCAGAGTCTTTCCATGCCACGAAAGAAGTAACAGAGGAATCGATACAGAGGAACAGGCTCTGTGAAGCACTAAGCACAAAAAAGATGATTCCCAAATTTACTTTGTTTTATTTAGACTAAAATAGGAGAGTGCACCTTTCTTCTGTCTCACCACCTTCACACACAGAGATACTCTGCTCTCGTCAGACCCCATCTGGAGTCCTGTGTGCAGTTNTGCTCCCTCCCTGGAGGTGTTCAAGGGCAGGTTGGATGAGGCCTTGAGTAACCTGTGCTAGTGGGAGGTGTCCCTGCCCATGGCAAGGGGTTGGAACTAGATGATCTTGACTTGAGGTCTCCTTCCAACCTTACCATTCTATGATTCTATATCAACTTGAACAAGAAATTGTTTCAACAGGAATCAGAGACATTGTTTTAACAGAAATCAGAGACATCATTTCCAGCCTTCAGAAAGGTCTAGAGGCAGCAATGAACACTCTTCCCTTTTGGTTGGTCAAACCTTTGTGTATAAGCAAACAGTTCTAAATTTGCATCTGAGATAAAAAAAAAAAAATCACCCATAGGCACTTCAGATGGCTGGTACTGTAGAAGGTCTCTTTTATTTCTTTCTATTTAACAGGTGGGAAGGACTTTTGTGGGCTTTTATGGTTTGTGTTTGCATTCCCTAGCACAGGCTTCAGTTCTACAGCAATGCCAGCTTCCTTCTCAAAAGACCATGACTTATTAGGAGGTAAATGTGGGTGAAGAATAAGAGCATAGCCAGCTGAGGCCTCCAACAAACACTAATCCCAAAGGTGGCCACCTCTTTTCATTCAAAGAGGAAAATAACAATTAAAAATATCTGGTTAAATAACTGAAAGCTGTTTGTTCATACTTGTCTGCAAAAGAAGAGTCAGCACACACAAAGAGTCATGAGTAGATGCTCACGCTGTCACTGCAAATTCTGGCAGGTTTTGTGGGCCTGTTCTGCAGTCTGTGTGCACAGGAGGATGTAATGTGCAATATGTAATGTGGAATGAGTAGCATTTACATTAACTGGAAGTTGTTTGTTCATACTTGTCTGCAAAAGAAGAGTTAGCACACACAAAGAGTCATGAGTAGATGCTCACGCTGTCACTGCAAATTCTGGCAGGTTTTGTGGGCCTGTTCTGCAGTCCATGTGCACAGAAGGATGGAATGTGGAATGAGTAACATTTACATTAACTGAAAGTTGTTTGTTCATACTTGTCTGCAAAAGAAGAGTCAGCACACACAAAGAGTCATGAGTAGATGCTCATGCTGTCACTGCAAATTCTGACAGGTTTTGTGGGTCTGCTTTGCAGACCATGTGCACAGGAGGATGTAGTATGGAACTGCAATGTGGAATGAGTAACATTTACGTGTTGTAAAGGGCGTGAAAACTCTCAACATGCTGATAATTAGGAACAGCATTAGAGGCTGCTGCAGCTGATTGCCTGATATGAACACTGGAAGACACTGCACTATCAGTGACATCTAGCCACAAGCCTGGTCCACAGAGCAAAACAATCAGGCTCTTTATTTGTTTTTCTTTTACAAAAAGATTTTCTCAAAGAGTAGTTTTACGTTTTCCTCCACTGGAGTTTTCTAAAAGAGGTTTAAAGGGGGATGAAAGTGAAGTTCTGAGCATCCCAAACAAATTTTGCCTAAGACCTCGCTCTTTTGTGATCAGCAGGTCTTCCCTTCAGTGAGGCACAGAGGGGACTGGGTGTACATGCTTCTGTCTCCTGAAGAGTAATCATGAGACAGTTGATAAAAACAAAACCCAAACCAACAAAGCAAGCAAGCATCAAGAAGAATCACAATCTGTGCCACATGGACAAACCACTTCATTTTCCCTTGCATTTATGGAATCTTTGAAAATTGTCATTCTAGACTATATTTGAGTCTATCCTTGTTCATAGATTCATAGCTTTACAGAATGGTTCGAGTTGGAAGGGGCTTTGAAGGTCATTTTGTTCCAACCACCCTGCCATGGGCAGGGACATCTCCCACCAGCCCAGGTCACTCAAGGCTTCATCCAGCCTGGCCTTGAACACCTCCAGGGAGGGAGCAGCCACAACCTCCCTGGGCAACCTGTGCCAGTGTCTCACCACCCTCACTGCAAAGAACTTTTCTCATCTCCAGTCTACATCTGCTCTTCTCAAGCTTCAATCCATTCCTTCTCATCCTATCACTACAAGCCCTTGTAAAAAAGTCTCTTCCTGGCTTTTCCATAGGCCTCTTTCAGGCACTGTAAGGTTGTTCTAAGGTGTCCCCAGAGCCTTTCCTTNGTTCAACATTATCCCTTAATAAATAGTTCTTGGTGATAGTTGGTCTCGATTGCACCTTAATATTCACAACACGGATATCTAAAAGAACCAGTCTTGCTCCTCTGGACAGAGATACTGCTCAGCTCTGTTCTCCAGACCTTGACACAGCCCCAACTCTTTCAGCCTGTCCCCAAAACAGGAGGTGCTCCAGCCCTCTGATCCATCTTTGTGGCCTTCTCTGGGCCTGCTCCATCAGGCCCCCACTTCTGCTGGGGTCACCAGAGCTGGATGCAGTACCCTAGATGGGGTCTCACAGGAGCAGACCAGAGGGTCAGAATCTCCTTCCTCACCTTGCTGGTCACGCTGCTTTTGATGTAGCCCAGCACATGGTTGCCTTTCTGGGCTGAATTATTGGTCACTTAAGAGAAAATGTTGGTGACCTCTGTAGAGTTTGCATTACCTAGAGGGAAATAAAAATTATATTTATTTGTAGGACATAAGGTGTTCAGCAAACTACACAGCTTATATTTTTATTTCAGAAGTAAGAAATTGTCACCACTGTCCATAGGTCTTTAGACATGTCCAAAGCAATGGGCACAATATATTGAAGTTAGATTAGTTATTTTATGCTTATTGCTACATCTGGTTTTGATCATAGAATCATAGAATCATAGAATCATAGAATCATAAAATGGTAAGGTTGGAAGGAGACCTCAAGGATCATCTAGTTCCAATCCCCTGCCACAGGCAGGGACACCTCCCACTAGTACAGGTTACTCAAGGCCTCATCCAACCTGGCCTTGAACACTTTCAGCCACAACCTCCCTGGGCAACCTGTGCCAGTGCCTCACCACCCTCACTGTAAAGAATTTCCTCCTAACATCTAGTCTAAATCTTCCCTCTGCCAGTTTAAACCCATTGCCCCTTGTCCTGTCATTGCAAGATCTTGTAAATAGTCCCTCCCCAGCCTTCATCCTCACTTAGACCATATAACAGTCCTGAGTGGAAACCAAAAAGATTTGGGTTTTTTTTTTTTCTTTCTCTCGGTTGCATAATGACCTGGCACAAATGAGCCAGCAACATTTACTTGATGATTACAGGGCAGTGTGAACTTTGTATTTTCTAAAGCAAATGACATTTGTCATCAGAATTTAGTCGCTCACAAATTTTACAAACCCTTAAATGTAACACAAAAAAAAAATAAATGGAGGCAGAGAGCTATCTTCTATGGCCCACTGTTAAGTGTAGAAATATCTTATTCTGTCAATGTGATTTCATAGCAGGATGAAAAATGTCAAAAGTGGGGATGACAAATCAGTCTAGTGAGGAAAAATGACTCTCAGACAAGAGATGTCATTTGTCATGATTGCCATTTGACTGCACTTTCTTCTGTCTTCTCTTTCAGATGAATGTTACTTTGCCATTAATTTAAAATTATCTTAAATCAACGATGGATTGAACGTGAAAAGCAAAGGTACTTGTCTTTGAAAGTTTTGCAATATGCAGAAATCTATTCAAATGTAAGCTTACTGAGAAGTGACACACACATTATGCAAAAGGTTATCATCATGAATTGTTAACTTAGAAAATATTATAGTTCTTTAGTTCAAAAGTCTATTCCCCCCCCCCCCCACTAAATACAGGCAACAGCGTGGCTTTTGTTCCAAACTGACACAGCTGAGCACAGCTCTGAGCCACTGCATAATATGGGTGGTAATTAAGCCACAGCTTCAAGGTTGCATGGGCACAAGACAATTCAGCCTAATGAAGTATCGATTGGCTGTAGTCGAGGTAAAACAAGTTGACATTCATTTAGAGGTAGCAATGCGAATATACCACAAAGCCACCAAAGAAGCGAGGGGTGGGGGTGGGGGAAACCCCCAACAATGAGCCTTGCAAACACAATTAAGAATCTTATTTACAACGTGTTGCTATCGCTTAAGCTAAAGCTAATTGCATGCTTACTGCCCTGACATCAGATTCTCAGATCAGCAGAAATTATATTCCTAGGCTCTTGCCAAAAAGCAGATGAAGTTCAGGGTTTCAATTAGAATCTGTCTTGGCCCTTCAAAAACCCAACTGCAGAAATCAAAATGCTTACAATCAAACTTCCACTTGATTCCCACAACTGAGGATATTTTCAAGCCCTCTGATAAACTCCTCTGATACACAAATTTACACAATGGGATTCCTCAGTCCAAGGCTTCTGCATCTTAGTGGGACAATTAGAAGCAGAGCTCGGTGTGGGTTGTCACTTTATGCAAATATTTCATAGAGCTGCTAAGCTTAAATTTTCTTCTTTTCTCTTGCAGGTCAAAAGATGTAGTCACACAACTTTAGCCTTGTCTGATATATAGATATCTATAAAATGATAGTATCCATGAAATGTCTATAATAATGCATAAATGTACATCTTAAAGCTTACTCTTGCATTTTGTTCCTAACCACTCAGGCTAATTTGCTCAGGAGCTAGGTGCTCCTAAAAGCCACAGAATTTGTTAGCACTAATTCCAACACAATTTCCAGTGAGACAAGATTACTTTTTTGTTTTTTTCTTCTACTGCTGCATATTCAGGAGATTTAGGGTGTAGATACAAATATGAACTGCTAGATTATTGCTGTGTATCAACATGGTTAATTTTAAACCCCTGGAACTTTACTTACCTACTTTAAAAATTAAATGAATAAGTACATTTAAAAAAAAATAAAAATACAAATAAAATAAGTTAATAGTTGGACCTAATGATCTTAAAAGTCTTCTCCAAGCAAAGTGCTTGTATGATTCTATGACTCTATGTCTAAGAAAACAGGTTGCCCAGGGAGGTTGTGTCTGCTCCCTCCCTGGAGGTGTTCATGGGCAGGTTGCATGAGGCCTTGAGTGACCTGTACTAGTGTGAAGTGTCCCTGCCTATGGCAAGGGGTTGGAACTAGATGATCCTTGAGGTCCCTTCCAACCTTACCATTCTATGATTCTATAAAACAAACTGGAAAGGAAAACTAAACCCTTAAAAATGGTTTAATCCTTCCCAAATTTTACGACTAGTTGCAAAGAAGGGTGTGCAGGCGTTTCTCCAGAGCTTGATCTGTGACAGCTGACTTCAGTTTCAATCAATTCATTAGTAAGCCTCCATATTCAGTATTGTTTAATCTATCCATCACAATTTTTGTTCCCAGAGTTGTAGCTAAACCCAGATTTCTGGTCAAAGAAGCCTATAAATATTTGTACAATCATAGGGAGTTTAGCAGTTGGGGCTGAAGTCTTACATCCCTCCAACGGAGAGCGAGAAACAGCTTGCAGCAACTCTATTACATAACATCGCTCTCCCCAAACCCTCCTGATAAATCTGAAACCCAAATGCAGGATGACTTTTCCTCTCCCAAAACGTGCAAACATTTTACAGCTTGCACCAATCCCGTTTCCTGCTGAAAAGTACCCTGGAACGGCTGCGAAAAGTGCTAATGTGTCTAATTGCCTTATAGAGCCCTCCGGCAGACAGGCGTTTCTTTTAAAAGCCGCTCATTAAAGCACCGGGATTGCCAGATGTTGGGATTCACAGCAATTGCCCTACTTGTGTACCGAATTAAGGCAGCTTCAACGCTGAAGTAAGTCTTAAACTATTTTGGTAATTAAAATATTACCCTAAAAAGTCAGAAAATCGAGATCTGCAAATCCGCCTGCGTTTTGCCGGCTATGAATTCTGACAGGCAGAAAGATGATTCTGGTTTGTTGGTTTGTTTTTTTTTTTTTTCTTTGCATGAAAACTGATGCTCAGCCTCTCTTTAAAGAATTATGGATTTTAAGCTAACAGATCCCACAGCAAATGAAAGGATATTTAAAAAAAACAAAACCAAAAAAAAAAACAACCCTTGGCAACAGCCATCGTGTTGCTGACTGAACTCTTTGTGATCACAGAATCGTTTTGGTTGGAAAAGACCTCTGAGATCGCAGTGTACTCTATTGGCTATCATCACCTTACATGGAAACCAGGCCAAAGCAACTTCAGCTACAATTTTCTATGCTCTACAAGATTTTTTAAATTTTTTTTTTCCCCCCAAAAAATAAAAAGCTGACGATTTTCATTTTCGCTGGTGGAATTGCATGTGGCCTATTGAAAAAAGGTCAGCAGGCTGCCTAACGTGAGAAGGAATAGTTGGAGTGTTTTATACTTTCCTATAAAATTTCCCCCCTCTCTACTCAGTTCAAGTTTAACCACATCCCCATCCCCCCCCCAGTTCATCTGTGAGGTCCTACAGCCTAGATGGAAGTGGCAGATAGGATTTGTAGCCACTAGTACTTTTGTTGAAAGTAAATATTTATCTTGGCAAGGACTCTTCTGGTCCCACATCTCAATTGTGAAGTAATAATGAGAGGGATTCAACTCAGCGTCAGTGCAATGGGGACTCCTGAGGTAGGAGAAATGTTCGGTTCAGCAGACTTCAATCCCTTTTCCCAACTGACCGCAGAAAGAATCTCTGTCCATTGGAGATAAGCATTTTGGAATTAATGGCCATTTAAAAATGCTTTCCTTTCGGCAGACTACCTGTCAGAGCACTCCTGGGGAAGCTGTGCCCCACTAAAGGGATTAGGGAAAAGCACAGATCACTTTGGAGAGAACCCATCAGCCTCCTTGCTGTAATTGGTCTGGATAGATTATGCACCCTACCTGAAGGAGTCAGGCATATTCAGGTAATATCTTAAGGCCTAAAATTGTTCTTCTGAAAAGTTTCATTTCCTCTTCAGAAGACAAGGTTTGGGTTTTTTTTCTATATAGTGAAAATCCAATTTTTTTTTTAATTTTTTTTTTACTGATCATTCAGGAACTTTGGTAGGGAATTGTGTGAAAATTAAATTGGAGTTTTGTTAGGCATTCAAGTCAGCATGGGTTTAATCAATAGTTTGCATTTGCAGATGTCTTCAGAATTAAAAAAAACTAATTAAAAAAGAAAAAAAAAAAAGGCTGGCAATGCCATTAACATGCTAACAATATTTTATTTACAATTTAAATAAGTTTATTTTCCAATAAAAGTAAGAGAACTTCATTTTAACAAGTCAAAGTGCAAGGTCGTGCAGCTGGGTTGGGCCAATCCCTGTCACAAATCCAGGCTGGATGCAGAATGGGTTGAGAGGAGACCCAGAGAAAGAGACTTGGAGGTATTGGTTGCTGAGCAGCTCCCCAGGAGCCAGCAGAGCTCTCATGCAGCCCAGCAGGCAGCTGTGTGCTGGCTGCAGCCAGAGGAGTGTGGGCAGTAGGGCAGTAGAGGGGATTCTGTGCCTTGGCTGTGCTCTGCTCAGACCGCACCTCCAATCCTGCCTCCAGTTCTGCTGTCCCCAGCAGAAGAAGGACACAGAGCTGCTGGAGTGAGTCCAGAGGAGGCCACAAAGGTGATGCAAGGGCTGGAGCAGCTCTGCTGTGAGGACAGGCTGAGGGATCTGAGGATGTTCAGCCTGGGGAGGAGAAGACTTCAGGGGGACCTTAGAGCTGCCTGCCAATAGCTGAAGGGAGTCTACAGGGACTTTTGCTGAGGGTGTCTAGAGACAGGCCAAGGGGGAATGGTTTGAAGTTGAGGCAGAGCAAAGTTAGACTGGAGCTGAGGAAGAAGTTTTGCAGTAGGAGGATGGTGAGACTCTGGAACAGGCTGTGGCTGCCTCCTCTCTGAGGATGTTCAAAACCAGGTGAGATAAGGCCTTGAGCAGCCAAGTCTAGTTGAGAGGCGTCCCTGCCCATGGCAAGGGAGTTGGAGTGAATGATCTCTAAGATCTCTTCCAACCTGACCCATTTCAGGGTGCTATGATGTTATGATAATTTTGAACAGAATTTTAATCTGGCCTACATCAACACTGATGTGACCAGCAGGAGCAGTCCATGGTTCTCCTCCTCTACTCAGCACTGTGGAGGCCATGCTTAGAGGAGTGGGTTCACGTTTTGGCCCTTCTCTTGAAGAAGGACATTGAGGTGCTGGAGCGTGTGCGGAGATGGGTAGAGGTGCTGGTGAGGGAGTCTGGAGAACACGGCTGGGGAGGAGCAGCTGAGGGACCTGGGGGTGTTCAACCTTGAGATAGGGAGGTAAAGGGGAGAGCACAGCACTCTCTGCAGCTCCCTTAAAGGAGGCTGGGGCCAGGTAGTTGGTATTTTCTCCCAAGGAAAAAGTGACAGCTTGAGAGGAAATGGCTTCAAGTTTCACTAGGTGAGTTTTGGGTTGGAGAAGAGAAGAAACTTCCCTGAAAGGGTTCTCAACCAGTGGCACAGGCTGCCCATAGATGTGGTTGAATCTCCATCCCTGAAGGTGTCTCAAAGAGGCAGTGATGTGGTGCTGAGGGCTGTGGTCCAGCTCCAGCCCTAGTAGAGACAGAGAACATTTGGACTGGATGACCTTAGAAATATTTCCAGGCAGAAGGATTCTGTAATTCTGTGAGTCACTCATTCTGCACAGATACAGAATCTCTGCCCAATTCAGTGTCACTCATTGGAGTATCTTATGTAAACCCTTTTGCCAAAAAAAAAAATATCAGTTGTTACTTTACTTTTTTTTCATAGAATCATAGAATGGTAAGGTTGGAAGGGACCTCAAGGATCATCTAGTTCCAATCCCCTGCCATAGGCAGGGACACCTCCCACTAGTACAGATTTTTATGTATTTCATGACTCTTCTGTAGCAATATGACTCAGTTTTAATGCTATATCCTAAAAGAGATTTTGAATACCTTTAATACTTTTTAAAGATACATTTTTATTCATTTAATACATCCATGCTATTGATTTTTTGAAAGGCTCTGAGCCTGTCCTCTCCACTATTATGTTTTAAATGTCTTACACAGGTAAATAATCATTCTTCTCATGAGTAAGGGAGTCTTCAGTTAGCCTTTTTCAACCAATCAGTGTAATCAAGTGTCTTTATATCTTTGATAACAATGATATTTGAAAGCCTTATTATCTTCACCATGTTTAGAAGATGCAGAGGAGGGCTGAAGTGTTTGTTTCACAGATACAGAGGTGAAATGAAGAAAAGAGAATCACCTTACATGAATTACTGAAGATGAGCCCATGATAAAAACATTTCCTTTATTTATTTTTAATGTAGTTTAAGAAGCTGGTGTTACTCCAGGTGGTTTGTGTGCTTGTGCCAGCAGCTCCAGCAAGTTTGCCACCTTAAAGTAAGCTTTGCCATCTAAAACTGCACAGGGAGCTGAAGGGATTTCGTTCAAGAGCTGGGACTAGGCTTTCAAGCTGCATAATTCTAAGCACCTGCTTGACTTATCCAACTGCAGCTTTACAAAATTATACACTTAAAACATGTCATTTTTTCACTTCTAATTGAAGAGGGCCCAAAACCTGTGTCTTTGAGAGAAACAAACAAGTGAATCGCAGAATCACAAAAACATACAAGTGGGAAAAGCCCCTCAGGATCACCAAGTCCAACCTAGAACCCTACTCTACAAGATTCATCTTAAACCACATCCTGAAGCACCACCTCCAAACCACCCTTAAACACATCCAGGGTTGGGGACTCCACCACCTCCCTGGGCAGCTCATTCCAGTCCTTGACCACTCTCTGCATGAAAAACTTTTTCCTAATGTCCAATCTAACCCTCCCCAACCTCAGCTTGAGGCCATTCCCTCTTGTCCTGTCACCAATTACCTGGAAGAAGAGCCCAGCAGCAGCCTCTCCACAATGAAGTAAATGTCCAAACCAAACAGCTGGTCTGTTGTGGAAAATGGGGTATTAGATCAATACCTTGTTCAAGTTCCATTGAGAGCATTTTTTAATCCACAAACAAGGTGTCAGCCTCTCTAGAAACAGAGTTATAATCTTGGGAAAGAATCTTATCTCTTTTCTAAAGATTTGAGTTCACCTGTATAGCAAAAATTAGAAGGGTATCTTCAAGGAAATGCTTCAGGGAAAGCTTGCAAGTGCATTAGGCTCTCAAAGGTCTAATAATAAGAGAAATGTATTTTAGAAAGAGATTATCTATTCAGGTTCCACTAAACATAGCAACAAAACCAACATTCCAGTTCAGATTGCACTCATGACTAACGTAGGGCTGGGAAAGTCACTGATGAAACTGATTTGTCACTACACTTAACAACTCTAAAACTGAAGTTAACCAAGTAGGCAAACACTACACTGTTCATTCCAAGGGATGTCCTTTACTATATCACAACTGATGTACATGAGATCTATGTGGTGAAAATCATAGAATCATAGAATGGTAAGGTTGGAAGAGACCTCAAGGATCATCTAGTTCCAACCCCCTGAATCATGCAGGAAGCTTTCAATGATGTGCTTAAAATTAAGATTCATTAGCTTCTGGATAGAAAAGTTATTGTATAAACATATGAAGTTTGACTTTCACTCCAGTACCTAAGAACTAAGGCACAAATACACCACTGGAACAAGCTGCCCAGGGAGACTGTAGATGCCTCCTCCCTGGGGTTGTTCAAGGCTGGATTGGATGAGGCCTTGAGCCCATGGTGGGGAGGTTCAAGGTCATAAAATGACAGCACAAGGGGCAATGGTGGAAGGTGGGGCATAGGAAGTTTCATGTAAACATGAGGAGGAATTTTTTCCCTGTGAGGGTGCCAGAACACTGGAACAGGCTGTTCAAGGGGGTTGTGGAGTCTCTCTCTCTGGATGTTTTCCTGTGTAATCTTCTTTAGGTGATCCTGCTCTGGCAGGGGGGTTGGACTGGATGAGCTTTCAAGGTCCCTTCCAGCCCCTGACATTCTCTGATTCTGCAATTCTGTGAACTGCTTGAGAGAGTCCAGGCAGAGCCACAGGAATAATTGGGGGAATGGAGCATCTTTCTTGTGAGGAGGGACTGGGAGGGCTGGGGCTCTTTAGCTTGGAGAAGAGGAGACTGAGAGGTGACCTCATCAATGTTTATGGATATGTACAGGGTGAGTGACAGGGGGATGGAGCCAGGCTCTGCTTGGTGGTGTCCAATGACAACACAGGGGGCAATAGGTGGAAGTTGAGGCATAGGAAGTTTCATTTAAATATGAGGAGGAATTTTTTCTTACTGTGGGGGTGACAGCACTGAAGCAGGCTGCCTAGGGGGGCTGTGGAGTCTCCCTCTCTGGAAATATTCAAGACCTGCCTGGATGTGTTCCTGTGTGATCTGCTCTAGGTGATGCTGCTCTGGCAGGGGAGTTGGACTGGATGAGCTTTGGAGGTCCCTTCCAGCCCCTGACATTCTGTGATTCTGTGAGCAGATGATCCTTGAGGTCCCTTCCAACCCGAGCCATTCTGTGATTCCATGATTCTGTACGTTGCTCAGAAGAGAATGGAGATGAAAAGAACTTTCTAGTAACAGATTCCACACCTCTGCTGCAGCTGTGTTGATGAAAGTGCATCTGAGAAGCGATTAGTCTCCTCGTCTCCTCACTCCAGATCTCCATTCCTCAGATGGATAGGGAGTGTGGTCTAATTTTTAGCACAAATTTCATTCCGAGGATATAGATATATTTCTGTATACATATATTTGCTCTCCATGCACAAAACAGTACTTGAAATTTTTCATCCTCTGGCCCCAGCTTCATTCGTACGAAGTTAGCATTGCCACAATCTCATCACGATGTCAAGTGAAGACTACAGAGATTACATTATGATGTCAAAATGCAATTGCAAGGAATTTTTATTACTATATATGGTCACCACATTTACAATATCAAATTATGATGAAAAGTGTTTCAATGTTTCTCTGGAGATGAAATTATAATGTCAAGCTGATGACACAATGAGGTCAGTACAAATCTTCATAGAGCCAATTGCGACGTTCATGCGATGGGAAATGCATGAAGACGGTCGGGTACAGACTAGGGAAAAACAAAGTGGACAAAAAGTCCTGAATGGCTTCAGCAAGCTTTGAAAAACTATGGACTTGGAACAGGTTTTCAGATACATGTCTCGGTGTCAATAGAATTGTAGAAATTCATAGGAAATGGTGGACTGACTTTTAAATATTATTTTACTTAATAGTCACTTTCTAGAAAGATCCTTTCTCTCATGATAACCCTGCCAATGGCAGAGTAACTTGAGGTAGTCATAGAATCATAGAATCATAGAATGGTAAGGTTGGAAGGAGACCTCAAGGATCATCTAGTTCCAACCCCCTGCCATAGGCAGGGACACCTCCCACTAGTACAGGTTACTCAAGGCCTCATCCAACCTGGC
>WBNM01021622.1:0-16709 GCA_013399055.1 Ramphastos sulfuratus | reverse complement strand
CTCTTGCTGCAGCCCAGGACTCGGTTGGCTGTCTGGGCTGTATTGTAATTGTAATATTGTAATTTTCAGAACAGACTGCAGCAGGCTGACTGTAAGCCAAAGATGGGAGAAAGCTGTCAGAAATTCAAGGGAGAAATGGTGAATTTTGGTTTTCATTGTGCCATTTAATCTCATCTTAAAGTCAGAGTATGGCCTTTTAATACAGACTTTCTAAGGACAGCTAGCACAGATTAGTTCTCACCTCTGTGATGCTATGAATAACCATTTTGCTCACAGGTACACTATGTGTTGCCTGTAGAGAGTATTTTCTTGCTCAAGCACCTCTAGCAGCATTCTGTCTGTTGAGTTTGAAAAGCATGGAAATAACAAATATTTGCTGCTTTTGGTTTCTGAAAGCCAACCTTTCATTTCTCAGGCAGTGAGATTAGGTCAGGTAAGAAATTTAGAACTGAGTGAGTGCTGGACTTAATGCTCAACAAGATCATCATTGTCCATTTCACAGAAGCATGTGTGGCTTCTGTAACCAGCACTATTACATTGAGATTGCTTAGTTTTATAACAAAATATTTAGTATAAGACAGATAAATGTCATCAGAGAAACTGTTAATTTCCAGATAGCTTTGGGTACAAATGTCTCACATTCTTTTTCATGCTGCAGATATTTATTTTTCAGATAAAATGTTGTGTGTGTTTTGTTTGTTTGTTTGTTTTTTACTTCAAAGGAGTATCAAAACAACCTTTTAGAAGCATTCATACCTAAATTCAGCAGTGTAGTGGACACAATAAGATGCCTTAATGGCACTTAAGCACTGTCAGAAGCAGGGTTTAGCTAAACCTCTTATCATTCAGGGTCTTCTTGACTTGGGCTATCATCTCAGACCTTGCATAGGAATAGATGAAATATGCATGTTTGTATAATACATTTTTTCTCTCTGCATTCCAACTTGTCCCTCCAGTGTTGCAAGTATTCTCACCTTACCTGTGAAGGTGTGGAGGTATAGTCTTAACAGCTTGTGATGTTCAGCCAGGGAATTAATGTGCAGTGAGCACATCCATTTTAAAGTGGTTATTTCTAGTTCTAAAATCAGTGATTTAGGTTTCAAACAAGTTTGAGGTGGAGACAGGTATTTGAGTTGGAAGGAGAAAATGGAAATTTTCTCTGCCTTTTTTTTTTTTTCCCCCTACTAAATTCTTTCCTACTGGTGTTTGGAAGATGCTGCAGGCTCTGAAGACAGTTGAAGAAGAGTCTTTGTTTATGCTTCTTAAAGCAAAAGAGTATGGAAGGGGGAGCTCCCTCTCCCAGTTGGTTCAGAATAGGAGTACCTCTTCTACTGCTAAGTCATCAGCAGGTCTTTCCCAGAGAAGAAATACATGTGGTACCCTGGGATTCAGTCACCTATGGCATGTTACTCAAACAGCCAGTGACAGGGTTGAAAACAAAGCTTGGTGGTTTGTCCATGTCACATCTCACTTCAGTAGACCTAAACTTCCTGTCTAGTCCTGAAATTATTTTCAAGATGAGCTACAAGTAATACTTAACAGTGCCACGTGGTACAACAGCCTGTCCCCATATCCCTTCAGCAGTTCAACGCACCTTTGACTAATACAAAAATGTAAGTAACAGTGTTGACTGGCATTGTGTGGTTTATGTTACAGATGATTACATCTCAAAGGTCCAACACTGACTCTCTCTCTTAAACACTACATTTTTTAGAATCATAGAATAGTAAGATTGGAAGGGACCTCAAGGATCATCCAGTTCCAACTGGAACCAGATCACNCCCCAGGTCCTTTTCCTCAGGGTGAAAATGATTTGGACACCAAATGATTGTTTAGGCAGAATTTTTTCCGCCTTTCAAATTTAGATTCGATGCAGGATGAGGCAACATACTCCAACTTGCAAAGCAAGAGGAAGAGTAAAATCTCAACTCAGTTGAAAAACTGTGCTGTTCTTTTCTAGCTTAGTGTGGTGAGGTTTGTATTCCTGGGATCAGTTCCTAATATGGCTGCTGCTCTGGTTTTGAAGAAGCAATTTAACTTTTCTGTATTTTTGTTTCATCATTTGTGAAGCTGGGCAGACACTGAACTTAGTGTGATCTTTCTAGAAGAAAAGTGCTATGTCAGCACAATTCATTGCAGTTCTTATTTTCTGCCCTTGCCTGCCAGGTTCACAGTACAATCAGGCTGGTGCTGGGCTGTTAATTGCAGAAACTATACACACTTTGCTCCAGGCTGTAGCAATCTTAAAGCTGCATATTGGAGATGGTTATGTATGCATTTTGCTGTACCTTGTCTTGAGGAAATGAGATGGCAGATTTCAGATGACCTCTGAGTTTTGCCACTCATCTTTTTTTTTTTTTTCTCCTCTGAAACAGAATCACTGCCCAGGTGAAAGTTGTGATTTCAGTCTTGGTTCTGAGCAAGTAGACTCATAAACAGTTTTGCTACTATTACTTTCTAGGAAGGCACCAGAAATCTCTTCCTGACCACCCTGCTTGAGTTAGTGGCAGCTCAACTAGTCCTTTGTCCTTTCTGCCTCCTTTAAAAGAAGAGTAATTAAGTTTCCTCCCACATACTCAGACACTGATTCCAATTAGACTAACTCTGGTTCAGTGTAAAGCAGACTAGAACTGAGGAGGGATGTTCATTCATAAATTCAGTATGTATGAAAGGCTGGGTGAGGGGAAGGAAATGATGTGGAACTAAAACCACTTTTCAAATTATAAAAATAAATCTTGCCTATGAGAGTGAGTAACAGGATCAACAGTGGTAATTTTATAATAATGGATGATACTTTCACTACAGAGAGGTATTTGCTTACTATCTGTTTATTCATGTAGCCTTCAGGAAGAGGACTTTCTGCCTAGATTTCAGTTTGTTGTTTTTTTTTTTTCCAGGGACATCTCTGAGACTAGCAACAGGATGCTGTACTGATGTTTGAAAAGATTTAAATAGCTGTATTTTAAAGTTTATTTATTAAATGAGGATTTTTTTCCCCCCCTCCCTACAAATATCCCTGCATTCTTAGTCCACAAACAAAGAATTTAAAAATGAACTTCAAAAGCTTCTTGATTTTTGGGTATGGTTTTACAAGCTCCCAAAGTTTAACTACTAGGTCTCAGTCTTATGAAGAATCTTACTACTCCAGTGGAAATGTCAGCATGTTAATATTTGGTTAGGTTTGTGCCTCTTCAAAAGGTGCTAAAACATGAGCTGCTCTGAGAAATCTCTTGCTGGCATTTTGTGTTTCACTGTCTTGCTGCTATGTGGCTTAGGTGCCTTGTGCATAGCACATAGCAGGCAGGTGAGTGCAGGGGTAAACCCCAGAGGCCTGTTCCTATGGTTATTTTCAGTAGTGTAAATCAGGTGACATGGAGTTGAATAATTCAGCTTTCATCTGGTGGCAAACAAAGGTATTAGCTCATTATGTGTTGATTGAGTCTGTTTTAATGTGGTGTTCATTACTCCAGTGGTTGCTGGGCTGCTGGTTCCTGCAGGAAAAGCTGCAGCTGCCAGGTTTAGCTGAGTCTTGCCACTGAGAAGCATTTGCAGTTTTTGATGGATCTAGACCAGAGTTTGGACTAGACTGGGTTAGTCTACTGAAGACCTCTGCTGGAATACAGATATTGGAGATGCCTAACAGACATACAGGCACTGAGGCAGGCAATTATGCTGGATGGGATCAGTTCTTGCAGCACATGTTTCCTAAGGCAGTCCACTGTAATCCTGCATTATGTTCAGCAACAAAATGTGAGATCAGCTGCTTCATTAAAAAAAAAAAAAACCTTACATGTGATAAAGTAACTTATTTTTTTTCCTTCTGAAAAATCTCTGACCATATTGCCCATCTACAGATCCCACATATCAAGATACCACTACAATACAGGAATCTGTGGGTGGTTTCAGCACAGACTTTGTGCACGGTGTGATAGCGGTGACAGATGAAGAGAGCTCACGTGTCCTGTCTTCAGGATATGTTCTTTATACTTTGAACTGACTATAAATTCATTGCATGGCTTAGGAGTCCAGAAAAATTGGAAGGATCACGAATTGTCTCAGATGCCAGTCCTTATTAATCATGGAGTGTAACATTTTACAAGAAATGGCTTGAACAATTAATGAAATTGACACTAAATATTGCAGCCGAACAGTAGAGATTCCAGGTTGAATATTTTCAAGTCTTTCCATTCTTTCATTTTAGTTCTGAAAGAGGTTTTGGTATCTGTTTTTTTTCCAGTAATTTCCATCTATTTTCCTGGTGGAAATGAGGCTTAGGCAGTCACTTTTATCTGTATCTGTTTACATGATCCACATCTCACAAAAACATCTGAACTGGTGAACATCTGAGAGACTGCCTAAGGCTTTATAAAATTTGGGGACAGATAATGGGAAAAGAGAGACTAAGATAAAGATTGTAGTGTGAGCCTATGTATAGAATCATAGAATAGTAAGGTTGGAAGGGACCTCAAGGATCAAGTATCATGAGGCAAAAAGAAAAAAAATAATCTACAGTGGGAAAGATGCCACTGGAAAGGTATTATTTGTGGATTTTGACCAACTCTGAATCCAAAAGAAATGAGACTTCATTAATATCAGTGCTCACGGAAGTGTTGCTCTTCAAAGCAAATTGAGTTTACATTTAAGTTTGTGCTTTCCTCTAGAGATTTCATCTTTAGTATTAAAATTCATTGAACTTTGGTTTGTATTACAGAGGAATTTTTGTNTATACTGAATGTTAAGACAGGCAAGTATAGTGGAAATACAGCACTTAAAGCCAACTCTTTATTCAGCTTGCCTATTATGTGTTGATGTGCTGTTTCATGGTACATGGTTTATATCACAGGAGAATGTGTCTTTTTTTTTTTCAGGACAGGAAAGATCTGTCTGTGTGCAGTGAGCTAATCTATAGTTTAACTGCCTTTCAAGTCCTACTAAGCATTTAAAAGATGACATAGGTAGAACTTGACTGCTGTTGATGGTGAGGCTCATTTATCAACCCCCTCTGGAGAAGGCTATAGATAAACTTAGACTAGTTCAGAAATACATTGTGAAATATAAGGAGGCCGCATAACCAACACAAAGGAAGTGTAGATATAACCTCAAATCATTTTTGGCATCAAAAGATACACACAAAATATTTTTATGTATGAAAATACTTATTAGACAAAATAACTTGAAGCAGTGGAATAATTGGCATGTATTCAAATTGTGGTTAATTAAATTCTCATCTGTGGCTTAGAGAGCCACATGGGGTACAGATTCTGCATAGAGGAAGCAATTTTCATTAACAGGATATAATTTAGAATGAGAAAACACATACATACACTCTGCCTGAAACACAGTTAATAATTAATATGGAATAAATACATAGACATATTCTGAGTTACCATATTTCTACCTGTCACTCTGTAGTTTCAGCAACTCATTTGCATCCTAAGTAAGGATATTTATTCAGAGAGATGACACAGTAACACCACCTTCAAAAGTGGAAGACCTTTATGTCACAGCATCCAAAATGAGTCATCCCTGTTATTAAATGGCAAAGTGAGATCAGAATGGTGATTTGATCTCATACCTACTTACAAACGAGCAAACTTCTTAGATGTGAACTTACACTGTACCATTAAAAAGCAGATAACCAGCTCGCAAAGTTTTGGTGATGATCAGTTCTTCTCAACTGGAACAGAGAACATTAAAATACCTTAAGAAATAATACTATTATTGCACTATTGTATTCTAGAGACCTTACTATTTNTGTACTGGGGGCTCCAGAACTGCACACAGGACTCCAGATGGGGTCTGAGGAGAACAGAGTAAAGGGGCAGAATCCCCTCCCTTGCCCTGCTGCCCACACTGCTCTTGCTGCAGCCCAGCACACAGTTGCTGTCTGGGCTGCACTCACACTGCAGGCTCATGTTGAGCTTTTCATCACCCCAGACCCCCAGGTTCTTTTCCTCAGGGCTGCTCTCAACCATTCACCACCCAGCCTGGATTTGTGCTTGGGAGGGATAGTGATATATGTTTGCATACAGAAGGCCAGTTATTTGAATGATGAAGCAAAATGGAACAACTTGAGAAAGTATATGTCACCACTGAAGGAAAAGCAGTTGTTGAAAGCCAACAGATCTTTGCGATCCATTTTCTGTTGGTGACTTGCTGCTGAAAACAGGTGGTGCTTTTTTGAAGAAGAAATTTTGTAAGTAATGATCTCAAAACGAGGGTTCTGTTGGTATGAAACCTAATTTTGGCCTTGGCTCAGGAAAGGTATTAATGGATTTTTAAATCCAGCTCCTTTTGGGACAGTGCTCTGACATGCACACAAGCTGTGGCTTCAATAAAACTGAAAAGTACTCCTTAAATGCTCCCTTGATTCAAGGCTCAAAAATCCAAATCTATTGTGAGGATTTCTCAACATTTCAGCTGAACCCTGAAGCAGAAGGGCAGCAATAACCACCAAACATATGTCATGTGCTGGTCTTTAGCCTTCACTGTGAGCTCTGCCTGAGATGGAATGTGACTACAGGATTGGTCCTGAGGGCAGGCACCTGCTAGCTGAATTCAGGGCTTCAGGGTTTTCTCTGTTGGTTGCTGTTTAGTTATTTATTTAAATAATTTAGTATCTTCCCCTTTCTACTAGTTTCACCACTGAACAATTAGTTTATTTATTGTGCTGGTCTGAGGCTAATTGGAATGTTTTAATGGAGAAAATTATATTATAGGCTGTGAAAAGAAAAAAAACAATGGTGATGTCTACTTCACTTAGAGGCTTGCTGAGAGCAATTTATACTTATTTATTAATATAAATTCCTATACAACAGACTTCTATGCATGAATATAGAAGCCTGAGAAAAAGTTCTTATCTGGATTTCAGTTAGCAGCCATATGTTAAATAAAGACCCCCTAGGAAATCACAGAGGTGGGAACAGACTGATCAGCTACAAGAATGCTTTTGAATTTTATTGGGTTTGCCATATTTCTGCCCTACTAATTTTGTAAACCACAATGGTATTCAATGTTACTGAATGGCATGGTTCTACTTCTTATTTCCTTTACTTTTTAATAACAGGTAGTAACAATATTGGCAAACATGTCTGTCCTGGACCAGTGTGCTTCAGAAATCATCGAAGGAAATGGTATGTATGTGTATATGAACTGAATTACATTCTGTGTGTGATTGTAGGGAATGTGGGTAGATGGAAAAGTAGTGCTTGCAAGTGAAAGAGAAAGGCTTTGCCTTGTTTTGCATCCTGTCTCTGCTGGATACTGTGTGTTGCTGCAGGATGCAAGCTGAGTCCTGGGGGTTGGTTCTATGTAACTGAAATAGATTACTGCTGCTTTGGAAAACTTTGCATGTATGGCCAGTTGCTGCTGTTCTCTCCCTGTGACTTGTTGACAGATGCAAAGCAGGGTAGTACAAAGGATTTCAGGAACATTTTATTTTTTTTTAGTGATTAGAATCATAGAATCATAGAATAGTAAGGTTGGAAGGGACCTCAAGGGTCATTTAGTTCCAACCCCCTGCCATAGGTAGGGACACCTCCCACTAGTACAAGTCACTTAAGGCCTTGTTCAACCTGGCCTTGAACACTTCCAGGGAGGGAGCAGCCACAACCTCCGTGGGCAACCTGAGAGTGCCAGTGCCAGTGCCTCCCTGTGCCAGTGTCTCACCACCCTCATTGTCAAGAACTTCCTCCTAACATCCAGTCTAAATCTCCCCTCTGCCAGTTTAAACCCATTGCCCCTTGTCCTGTCATTGCAAGACCTTGTCAACAGTCCCTCCCCAGTCTTCCTGTAGGTACCCTTGAGATACTGGAAGGCTACTCTAAGGTCTCCTCGAAGCCTTACATAGTATAAGGTAACAATTCTTACACATTGAAAGGCAGCATCTGATACTGAGCCCTGCACACCTGCGTTTTGTGTCTGTAATTATAGGATTGGGTAGAGAATATCCTGTTGGTGATTTGTCTTTGACATGTGCTTTGTCTTCTGATTTGCTGCTGTTGGCACTCACAATTGAGATACACCCTGAAAGATTTCACATTTCTTTATGGTTAATAGATTGGTTATGTATCTTGGGTATCTATTTACTTGGGCACACCAAACACACTTCTGTTGTTTGGGACAGGTGATTGATCATATTTAATCTACTTCTACTACAGCAGAAACTTGATTGAAGTTTATGAAATGATACTAACAGCTTGCCAACTAGGCCTAGCTTCCTGCTAGATACTACGGTATGTGGAGATGTACATGTGGCTTGGCAAGCACAATGTGATGAATTAAGGTTTGAATATGCACTCAGAAACGGAAGCTCACAGAGGTATTTGCCCCCAGGCTTTTAAAAAGGGTAGACACTCGTGTAGAAAGGCTTTTTGTGTCTGCCTGATGTTCATAGAATCATAGAATGGTAAGGTTGGAAGAGACCTCAAGGATCATCTAGTTCCAACCCCCTGCCATAGGCAGGGACACCTCCCACTAGCACAGGTCACTCAAGGCCTTGTCCAACCTGGTCTTGAACACCTCCAGGGAGGGAGCATCTGTTGTAACAAACAGATGCTGGTCAGAAGCCAAATTCACCAACTGAGAAGCATCTTTGAGTCCTGGGAATTTTAGATAAATTTTCTTCTCAACTTTAGCCTTTTTCAAATTTTTCTTTTCTTATTTTTTTTTTAGATATGTTGATTGAGTATTATCTAGCTGCATGATTCTGATGCTAATTCTCTTAATTATTTATGTAAATGCTCTAACAGTTAAAATCCTCTGATGCTACCTGAAGTAATCTGAATACCTAATGGCATGTGCAGTCTAATAGCACATAATTGTCGTTACATTTAAAATAATCTAGAAAATAGAAATCAGTACAGCCTCATCTGGTTTTGTGCTGCTACAATAAGAATATCAACTCCTATAGGAAATAAGTTAATGAAACCATTTCAAGGCGGATGACATTGTCTCTTCTGAAGTGAAGAGTTAGTTGCACAGTAAACTTCAGAGTCAGAATTTCATCATTTCCATTGTTAAATGGTTCCCCGCTCTACAATACCCTAAAAGAGTTTCAGATAGGATCTTTTAAAGACTTCAAAAGGCTTAAAAGCCCCCAACGACACCACCAACCCCCCACAAAAATGCCATCAAACAAAATGAAGTTTAAGCGAACGCAAACCTTTACATAGAGTCCTGAAATATGTCACTGCAGGTTTTTAGGTTAGTAATCACCTTCAGGTTACCTTCAAAGCAGCTAAGGAACTACACTTGGTTTAACTGGAGTAAATTTGTGAAATCTAGAAGATGAACTTTTAGATCAGCCAAGAAATTGGAGGAGGGAAGAGTTAGTGCATTTTCTAGTTATAGAATCATAGAATGGTAAGGTTGGAAGAGACCTCAAGGATCATCTAGTNCTCTGATTTCTGGGAGGGGTGTTGTGTTTCTGTATTACCTTTAACTTCTATATGTCTGTAACTATTCCTGTCTATTGTGTATATCTCTGCTTGTATATTGTGCTAAGCTGTAAATAGAGCTTCAGTCCTTAACTTCCAGCTGGCTGAGTCTAGTCTGGGGGATTTTACGGTGTGTGTGGGGGGCAGGTAAGTCCCAAAGCATCACACTAGTGAAGGCAACTTTTGCACAGATTAGATGTGCCTGATTCCTGATGGCCAAATTGCAGTCCACATGTACACATTCTTCATGCCCTGTTTGGCAGTGATTGATCTGTATTTAACCTATATCCTTTTTACATTTACTTTTTTGAACTAATATTTTTTTTTTTTTTGGGTGGTTATTAGAGAGAAGATAACAGTGGCTCTTACATCTTTTTAGGTGTTCAACTTCTAATGGAAATGCTCTTTGAAAGATCATCTTCAGGAAATTCAGCAGAAGTTGCTGCTTGTGAGCGAGTCCAGCAGAAATCTGCAGTTACATTGGCACGACTCAGCCGAGACCCTGAAGTGGCTGATGCAGCCGTGAAGCTCAGCTGTAAGGATGTATTTGCTAGCTTAATGGCATACTAAAAGAGGGAGGAATTGTCAGTTGTGGAGAAGCTCTTTTTAATTTTTAGCCTCACTTGGTACACTTTATAGAAGAGGGTACATGTACAGTGTGTCCAGAGAGTGGCTGGGGATGTGCTAAATGAACCTCTGGCTTGTTTCCCAGTGGAACCTGAGGTGCAGTGTCCACTCCACACACAGCTGTGGCAGACTGTGCCAACTGACAGTTCTGCCTCCTCCACTCCTTTGTTTAAACCCTTGTGCAGGATCACAGCAAACAGGGGACAGAAAACTTGGGCCTCTGCAGGTTCAAATATGATTAATCTAACAGAAAGGAATGTATTCTTTTGGCTGGAGTGTTTTAAGGGTGCATGGGAAGATCAATAGGGAAGAAAAAAAAGGTGACAGTGTCCACTCTGAAACTGCAATAGCAGGTAAAAGCAATGCATTTGTTTGTTTATTCTTTGCATCTATTGAATATGCCTGCTCTGAACTGCATAGCTCCATGGACAGTCCCTTAAGTATTTGTATATCATCTTTGCATTAGAAATCATATCTGATAAGGAAGATAAATATGAAACAGCTAATGAAAGACTCCATCTCAAAGTAAGGAGTTTGTTTTTCTAAATTATTTCTGATGCTCTTTTGTGCACCCAGGTATTCCTCGCCTAATTAAACTTTGCAGATCACCAACTGAAAGAAATAACAGTGATTCTGTTTTAGTGGCATGCCTGGTAAGTACAGTTAAATCTTTCTTTCATGTTTATCTTGAAAAATGCAGAAAAACCAGCACTTTAGATTTCAAAATGCATAAGTATTGCAGCCATGTTTTAGATTCATGCCAGGGTCTCTTGCTTTTCCCCTTAAGCATAATTCTCTACAGTGTCAATTATTTATCCTTTGATTGAAGATTTAAGTGTACAAGGAAAAATGGCTTCATCTTCACATTACTGAGCACTAAAAATTTTCACTAGAACACTTCAGAATTTAAGGTTTCAGTAATTCTTAAATTCCACTCTCTGCTGATGCTGTGTTCGCTGAAATGAACCTTGAATCATAGGGACAGCAGCCCTTCATCTGCACATGTGTGGAAATATTTACATGAAGTGGCTGAAGACAGGAAAGATTTCTTGCTTTTGCTACAATCCATTTTAATTTCTTAATTTGAGTCTCCAAGTCAATATAATGTCCAGCCAAGGAGTGACCAACAGAATGTTAACACTTTCTCTGCTTAGGAGAAAGAGTCCAGCTGCTGGCCTTGCACTGCATGGGCTGTGAGTTCCAGCCAGCTCTTGGAGTTGAGTAATTTCACCTACTGTTCTGTGAGAGGGAAGGTCTCTGGGCAATTAATGTTATTTTAGATGTAGAAGTAAAACTTGGCTATTGCAGTTTTGGTTAACAGCCAGCTTTGTACCAGCACATGGAAAGCCTGGTTTAAACAGAAAGAAGAAAGCATGAATGTNGTCCTTCCTGTGCTGGGGGCTCCAGAACTGAAGCACAGGACTCCAGATGGGGGACACAGATATCCTGTGGTCATTCCTCATACATACAGAGAAGCCTTCTATGGCTGGGGCAGAGGCCATAGAGTGATGGCAGCAAACTGAAGCTGTTGCTGCACATTCCTTGAATTCTGGCCTGTAACTTCAAATGTTACCTGCTTGTCTGTCACAGAAACTCTCCTTTTTCTCTTGATATTTTAATAGCTGATAAACATGGCAAAAAATATTGTCTTTGAGACATAAACTGCTTCAGGTTCTGATAAGTATTGTAATTAAACTTGGTACTGTCTGATATTTCTAGCTTGTTTATTTACTTTTTATATATTTTGAATCAGGAGATTAACTCCTGTGTTAGTGCTGCATTGACAGCAGAGTGATAAACTGATCCCAGCCATCAGACCTTACTAATAGAAGGTGAAAGTGGCTCTTGAGGAAAGGCAGTCTGCTTTCCCACTGCATTTGTTGTGTCAGGTTGCTAGAAGGTCTGTCATTGTTGTGCATCTTCCTCCAGTGAGAAATTCTAGGAAGAGTTTATGAAGGTAATAGAAAGATCAATGCAATTTCTATTGTGCAGCCTCATAGCCAAAACTGTCAGTTGTATTTGTTCCCACATGGTTTGGAACATACAGCTTCTTTCTACTACAGCAATACCTAAAAGAGTCCTACTATGGGCATTGTGTAAAACTTAACTAGCAGATGTTTTCTGGAGTCAGATGGCTTATACTTCTCAGAAATAAGACAGAAGCTGAGAGCTGAGATACAGAGGCAGTGTGAGATATGCAGTAGATCAGCAGTATGTTTACAGACAAAGTGCTCTGATTTTCACCTCTGTGGCCCTTAACACCACACTGTCCCTACTGCTCAGGGCTAAGAGTCAAGTGCCCCAGCCCCCCTTGTCATTTAATTGCTGCCTTTGAGGGGATGTTTGTCTGGCAGATGAAGACAGTAACTAGTGATTACCCAGACAGAAGAGTCTGTAGATCTTCACAGTTCAGAGCCTTGGCTATTATTTAGAGATCATTACAATGGATTCCTGCAATGAAGGCTTTGTCAAACCTCAACAGTGTAATTATGTTGGTTTGTTTTTCTAGGCAGCCCTACGGAGACTGGCAGTTATGAGTCCTGATGGACTTGAAGATTCAGATTTTCAGCAACTAGTAAAGCCCAGACTCGTGGATTCCTTTCTGCTATGCACAAATATGGAAGAGAGCTTTGTGTAAACGTGAGCCAAAAAACACTTTGAAAAATACCCAAGCTGATAGGTACACAATAAGATACAATACAAATATAACTTTACTTAGTTTTAGTCCTACTGTTATTTATGACTTATTTATTTTAAACTGTGAACATGCTG
Organism: Ramphastos sulfuratus; assembly: GCA_013399055.1. Classification (NCBI taxonomy): domain Eukaryota; kingdom Metazoa; phylum Chordata; class Aves; order Piciformes; family Ramphastidae; genus Ramphastos; species Ramphastos sulfuratus. The sequence continues at coordinate 3,873 of WBNM01021622.1, read as the reverse complement.
TTTGTAGGAGCAAAGCAGCAGAATGAGCAAACTTGTTTCAGTGGTTTATGAAGGTAATTTTTCATTTTCTTGCCAAGTCATATCAACAGACCTTGTCACTGCATTCTAACAAAGGTTGTTTTTTTTTTTTTCTTTTGTCCTTTTAACTAGAGTTGAATCCAAGTAACAAAGCCAAGAATAAATGCTTCTAATAATGATTTATCATGGATATTTTTATACAGTTAAAATATTTTGCTTTTTTTTTTTTTAAAGAAATGCTTTTTGTCTCAACCATTTGCTGTATTAGAAGAAAAATAATTGTCAAAGCTGCAAGTATATACTTTGAAAAAATAAAAGGGATGTTACAGTCTGAGTCTGGTTTGCTACTGTTATTTTAAAGCAGACTTGTGAAAATATGTAGCTGTGATTAGCTGAGATTGTTTTTCAGAAAATTTTCAAATATTGGCTTGGAATGATGCTAGAGGACATTCTTATGCTTTAGAAAGATGTACTCCACCTGAGGATACACTCTTGCAGACAACTCTTTTATTTACATTTACTGAAGTTTCCTAAGGAAATGGAAAGAATTCTAGAAAAGCCTTCATGAAACCAAACACATCATCAGTGCAAAGTATCCACATAAAATCTGAAATCATTACAGGCTGCCCAGGGGGAGTTGTGGAGTCTCCCTCTCTAGAGATATTCAAGACCTTCTGGATGCGTTCCTGTGTCATCTGGTATAGGTGATCCTGCTCTGGTAGGGAGGTTGGACTGGATGACCTTTCAAGGTCCCTTCCAGCCCCTAAACTTCTGTGATTCTGTGATTACACACCCATGGTTTCCCCTCCTTTCTAAGCCTTATAAAGACTGGAAATGAGCATGTCCAGATATGCTTTGAATATTCAAGCTACTGCCTTTGTGAAGAGTTGTGCATGCATACACTAAATCAGAACAGGTAAATTCATTGTAATCTGAATTCACATTTTTCTGCTTTTCTAACTGGTCCCTGCCTGTGTCAGGAGCTTGGAACTAGATGACCTTTGAGGTGCCATCCAACCTAAACCATTCTATAATTCTATGATTTCTAAAACTGTGAAACAGGACTTCCAGAAGGTCTTGGAGTTGATGAAAAGGGATTTTACCAATCAATACAACATAAAGAATAGAGCTGATTTTCAAATGGATTCATAGTTTTCATGAACATGCCTCTTAAAATGTGCCTTTTTATTTTCATCAAGCAGCCATAAAAATCTAAAATGACTCAAACAACAGTATACTGAGAGTGTTGGAGTTTTTCCCCCCTAGTTTCCTAGCTTCTCACAAAACACCCTGTGGATTATGAAAGTATATGTGGGATGTTTTTTTTTTTTTCCTCTTCTGGATTGCTTGCCACTGTTATTCTGGATCATTTTATGATCAGCAACTTCGGAGCACTAGGACATCTGCCAAAAAAAAGTAAGTACATTTCTTCTTTACTGTACTTAACTTTGTAGATACATTAAGCAACTTAATGAATTCATGTTTATTTAGTATTATGTGGTGTTTAGAAGAAAGGCACCAGGAAATCACTAAGCTTTGATTGCCTTCTGAAGTTTCTATGTCTGAGAAATCTATCCTGTTTCAAACAGTGATGGGTGGTGGCTACCTTCTCCTCCTCTTCAGTCTATGTGTTAAAATGCCTTAGTGTTTCTTCCTCATGAGCTCTTCATTTAGCTAGGAGCTCCGTCTTGATTGGAACATTAAAACATTAGAAAACACAAAATGAACTCTGTCATAAGCAACTACTCCAAGATAAGCACTGAATCAGATGTTTCACAGATGTAAAATTTTCTAGCAAGAGGAGAGATGTATTCTGTCTTGTTTGCTTGCTTTGAGGCAGCTCCTTGAACTTTTGAGATTAAGATTGTATGGTGCTGTAAAGCTTTAAAAGCATTATACAAGTGATGGACTTTAACAGCTTCCTCACTTAGCAGACATACATGTATGAACCATGGATGCTTTAAGTGGTAAAATCAACTTTCTTGACATAAGCAGTAAACTCATAAATCTCAGGAAAAAGTGAATTCACTAAGGCCCCATTGCTGCCATGCTGATAATTCCTAAGAAGACAAAACGCATCAGATTCTGTTGGGAATCTGCTGTGCTGAACTTGTTCTGTCAGTTGCAACTAGAACCAGAGCAAGGAGTTTGTTGATGAGGTAGAGTTTATCCCTTAATAGGTACAGTTAAAATCTCATTAAAAAAGTGTCCACACAAGTAAAGTGAACTCAAGTAGCTATTAAATAAGCTATCAAGCNACCTTACCATTCTATGACTCTACTTCTAAATAATTCTGGATTAAAAATGCTTCCTTTGAAAGTCACTTTGTAAAGATAGAATAAAAATGTTTGATTTCAATGCAGTATGGAAAAAAATATTTCATATCAAAAGATTTTCACTAAAGCATGTGTTTTGCTGGATCAATTTTTGCACTTTCTGTGTATATTTATATAGAGTTAGTAGAGTATGTGTGTAATAGAGAGTATGTGTAATGCATTTACATATCAATTCATATATGTGGACTCACTGACCTATGGAGACTGCATGTAGCCTAGGTTATTAGCTTACACATCCCAGAAAGTGACTGTCCTGCCTGTCAGAAGTGTTGTCCTTCCACTGAGATTACATTTTAGATTTTGTATGTGGTTAGAAATGCCAGACAAATGTGCACTGAACTGCAAGATTCTTTGCAACTTTGATTTCCATTCCAGTGACCTTGGACAAAGTGTTCAAATTCCAGCTGTAGTTTTTAACTGTTTACAGATATTTGTGGCCCACAGGTTTCATTCATGGAATAGTTTTTTTTTATTGTGTGTTTGGTACATGAATCATTTATGGGGAATGTTAGTTGTCTGACCTGTTCTGTTTTTAAAAATAATTGTATTACAAGAGGTCTAACCTATTTTACAGGGTTGCCTGTTAGTATCCAGAAGATGGGACTTTGTCTGCAGGGTGTTATGTTCCCTCAGGACAGGACTGATTCTGGTATCTTACATGGCTTGTTCCAAAGATGTAAGCTGTAAGCTCGTTTAAATAACAGCAACAAGCAGTCAAAATAAGTGGCTTTTGTATTTTGAGAAATGTGCTTTAATTTTCAGTTGAAATTAATATTACATGTAATGCATTTAACACTCTAGACACTGTAAATTATTCACCAATGTTCTCATTTTTAAGAGGACAGAAGGAGGATGGCATTGATCACTGAAAGATGTTGATTTGAGTTGGAAGTGCTTAGCTGCTGAGGTGGTAGGTGGATACTTTCAGCTCTTGACAGGGTGAAGAACCAATAACAAGGAAAAACACTGGCTCATCTCTTTTAAATGTTTACATGCTTTGCAGAAATTTGCTCTCTGCATTCTGGTTTGCTCTTGGGTCTGATTTTCTCTTTCCTTAACTCTGACAATTTCTTTTCCTCTTGAGAGTGTTATTTGTTCAATTGCTAGTTATCTGAGTTAAATTCCAAGGTCTGGTCCTGCTAATTATGATGTTGTTAAGGTTTTTGGTGAAAAACTAAGTAACAAAAATAGCATGTTAAATAAATGTACTCTAGATAACCCAGAACAGAAAGAAATGTTTATTGTTCTCATAACAGGGGAAGAACAAGCTTATTGTCCAGAAAACTTGAGAGAAAACTTGGGGACTACATGACCTTTGGAGATCCCTTCCAACCCAAACCATTCCATGATTCTATGATATTAAATTCTACTTTCAGGTATTGGTACACTACAAGGAGGCTTGTTAGCTAAAAGTTTATGAATTGATTAGTCCCCTGCCAAATAATCTCTGAATCCAAGTAATAAAGGAAAACCAAGAGACAAATCACTGGTAAAAGCACACACACACATACACACATAT
>WBNM01021620.1:0-11626 GCA_013399055.1 Ramphastos sulfuratus | reverse complement strand
AAAAAAAAAAAAAAAAAAAAGAGAGAGAAATCTTCAATTTTATTGCAGTTCCTGGAACTGCCTACTGCAGGAAACTACGGAATCCCAGCATGGTGGTGGTGGTGGGAAGGGACCTCTGGAGCTCAGCCAGCCCAACCTCCCCCTGCTCCAGCAGGGCACCCGCAGCAGCTTGCCCAGCAGCACAATGCCCAGGGAGGGGGTTGGAAGCTCTGCACAAAAGGAGACTCCACAACCTCTCTGGGCAGCCTGCTGCAGCTCTGCGGCACCCTTACACCAAACAGGTTTCTTCTCATCTCCAGATGCCACCTCCTGGGTTCCTTTGTGCCCCTTGTGCTGTCCCTGGGCAGCACTCAGAAGATGCCAGCCCCAGCCTCTTGCTCCTCACAGCCCCTTCAGCTCATGCTGAGCATGGCTCAGATAACCCTCTGGGGCTGCTCTTCTGCAGGCTCTCAGCCCCAGGGCTCTCAGACTTTGCTCCTCACAGACTGCTCAGTCTCTCCCCAGTCTCTCCAGTAGCTCCCAGGCCCTCTGCAACTGGGGAGCACAGAAATGGACCCAGGAGTCCAATTGTGCCCTACGTAGGGCAGAACAGAGTGGGAAAAGAACCTCCCTCAACCTTCTGGCCACACTCTTCACTCCCCCCAGGAGACCTTCCTGGCCACAAGAGCACATTGCTGGCTCATGGTGAACTTCTTATCCCCCAGCACTCCCAGGTGCCTCTCTGCAGAGCTGCTTCCCAGCAGGTCAAACCCTCACCTGTACTGGTGCCACTGCCATGCCAGCTGAGATGCCAACCTCAGAGAGAAGTCAAAACCTCCCCCTGCTGATGTTCCAACATCCAGAAAATCTCCACACTGGTGCTACAAAGACCACAAAGGCACTCAGGGAAGCATCTCAGTCCAACCCTGCTCTAGCTGGAGGTGTCCCTGCTGACTGCAGGCAGGGGTTGGCCATGATGACCTTTGAGAGTCCCTTCCAATCCCATCCCACCTGGGAATTTCCACCTCTTGTAGGAATTCCTCTCTGCTCTCCAGGAGCACATCCAAATCTTGGAACTGAATCCTGGGGTGGGTTTTTTGGGTTCTTTGGGTTTTTTTGAGGCTTTCTGCCTTGCCTTTCTGGTCTCCCATCTCTAAAACCACATTAAGGAAACATCTTTAGGAGGGAGGGGAAAAGCACAAAGTGAATTCCAGCAGCAGAAAGGGCGACTTGACAAACCTCATCACATCAAGCTCTGCAGCACCAAACCAGCCTCTCTCTCTTTCTCTCTCTGTCTCTTTGAGCACAGAATGTGCTCAAATGAGGCTCAGTGCTTCAGGAGGTACCAAATATAACCCAGCCCCATTTTAACTTCCTTCCAGGAATACACACACAGAGGCATTTGTCAAGAAGTCGTGGGCTGCAGCTTCGGTTCCAACAGCTTCAGTCAGAGGATTAAACAAGCTGACTCCTTTTTGTGGCAAGGAAGAAGCAGAAAATAATCTGAGCTCAAGCAAATGGAGGAGGGAGGAAGAAAAAAAAAAAAAAACCAACAAAAAAAGCCACCCACACCAAAGGCTTTCTTGGAGGAGAGCCATGGAGGTGATCAGGGGGATGGAGAAGCTCTGCTATGAGGACAGGCTGGGAGAGTGCTAAACACCCCCAGATCCCAGCAGNCAGAGGAGTGAAGGAGAGATGGATTTGGGTTGTGTTTCTTTTCTGGGGCCTTGTATGGAGTGGGCAAGTACTGAGCAGAAGAAAAGCAAATCCCAGCCTGAACTTCCTTGGTGTGCTTTGTGCTGGGGGAAGTTCAGCTCGTGCTGCTTGGTCTGGAATTGGACATTGAAGTCCTGAGGTTGGCAGGGGTGGAGGGATGTGCTCCTTGCCTGTACAGCAGAGCTGCTTTCATCCTGGAGGGCATCAGCAACTGTTGGTGCTCCTCAAAGCACTGCCTGATGCTTCTGATGTAGAGAGGCTCTTGCCAGCCTGCCTGGGGGCTGCAGTGATGTGTCTGGGGTGGGGGGAAGGCACTTGGAAGCTATCCTGGACTGACATCTGAGTGAGGCACAAGAATCCAGCATCTTGAGGGGGCTACAGGAAAGCTGGGGAGGGACTTTTGATAAGGGCTTGGAGAGACAGGACAAGGGGGAATGGATTGAAGCTCCTGCAAGTTTTCTGTGGAGGAGGGCATGAAGGTGATCAGAGAGCTGGAACAGCTCTGCTGCAAGGCCAGGCTGGGAGAGTTGGGGGTGTGCAGCCTGGAGAGGAGAAGGCTCCAGGGAGAGCTTAGAGCAGCCTGAAGGGGCTCCAGGAGAGCTGGGGAGGGACTTTGGACAAGGGCTGGGAATGCCAGGCTGAGGGGAATGGATTGAAGTTGGGAGAGGGGAGGTTGAGACTGGAGAGGAGGAAGAAATTCTTTGGAGTGAGGGTGGGGAGAGACTGGCACAGGTTGCCCAGGGAGGCTGTGGATGCCCTCCCTGGAGGCATTCAAGACCTTGAGCCCCCTGGGCTGGTGGGAGGTGTCCCTATCCATGGCAGGGAGGTTGGAACTGGCTGATCTTTGAGTTCCCTTCCAACCCAACCCACTCTGTGAGTCTCTGCTCTGTCCACCCTTCAGCAGCTTCCCTGCCTGGCTTACACCCAAGCAGGGTCAGCATCCGCCACGGCACCAAGCAGCATTTCCCTCCACTGCTTTTCCACCTCAACCCTCCAAGGCTTTGCCATGACTACTTCATTTCACAGAGGCCTGACAGATAAATTTGCTTCAAGGCCAAGCTTGGGAAACGTTTTTCTAGCTTGATATTTGTAGAGCTAAAGAAGTCAATAAGGGTTCAAGCAAGGGTTCCCTCTCTCTGTCTCTCCCTGCCCACCAGGGCTGTGTGTGTCAAATTCATTGAGGCTTTCCAGACACCACCACGACTTAGGAGGACAAAACTGCAGCGACCTTTAATGCTGAAGGGATTATCTCCAAATTCACTTTTTTGTTCATCTCAGGCTTCCTAAAGAGACAGAAGTGCTGTCCCCACCTCCCATTAACCTTGACTTTAGCTGTCACAGCAACAATACCTCCTTGCATTGTGCTGCCACACAGACACTCCAGGAAAATCTTCTGCTCCCCTTTTCTGTTTGATCTTGACAAGTCAAAAAAAATTAGGGTCACAACAGCTGGATGCTGCTGCAGGGAGAAGCTGAGATGAGCTTTGGGAAGATAAAGGTCATCCAGCTGCTTACACACACATCACTGCCTTCTGCCACCATTCCAAAAGCAGTCAGAAATGGTCTGGGTTGAAGAGGAATCTTTCAAATGAGGCCAAACACCAAATCTAAGTTGACATGGATAGACCTCACCTGGAGGACTGGGTCCAGTTTTGGTGCTCCCAACACAGGAAGGACATGGACCTGATGGAGAGGGTCCAGAGGAGGGCCACAAAGATGATCAGGGAGCTGCAAGACCTCTGCTATAAGGACAGGGTGAGGGACCTGGGGGTGTGCAGCCTGGAGAAGAGAAGGCTCCAGCAAGACCATAGAGCAGCCTTGTGGTAACTGAAGGGGACTACAGGAAAGCTGGGGAGGGACTTCTGACAAGGACTGAGAGTGCCAGGATGAGGGGGAATGGATTGAAGCTGGGAGAGAGAAGATTGAGACCAGAGAGAAGGAAGAAATTCTTTGGAGTGAGGGTTGGGGAGACACTGGCACAGGTTGACCAGGGAGTCTGTGGATGTGCCCTCCCTGGAGGTGTTTAAGACAAGGCTGGATGACTCCTTGAGCAAGCTGTGCTGGTAGGAGATGTCCCTGCCCATGGCAGAGGGGTTGGAACTGGCTGAGCTTTGAGGTCCCTTTCAACCCAACCAACTCTCTGAATCTATGAAGCACACACTCCAAAAAAAACCAGCAGTAAATGAACTTTTTTGTGCACACAGCCTCAGCAGCTGGGACTTCTGACAAGGGCTGGGAGTGACAGGCTGAGGGGAATGGATTGAAGCTGGGAGAGGAGAGATTGAGACTGGAGATTGCTTTCCCCAGCTTTATTTTAATTTCCTATCATCTCCACACTCAATAGGAGCAGGAGAGCTGGGGGTGGTCACTCAGTGTCCTCCCCAAGACACACAATTGCTTCAAAAGCCACAACCCCAAAACTGGTTCTGCAGAGCAAAGAGCACCCAGGGCTGCAGCAAGGAAGCATTTGGAAACCACCTTTAAGTTCTCATGGTCTTTCTAAATGCTTCCAGACCGTGATTTCCAACTCTGCTCACCCCTCTCCTTTCTGGGGCAGTGATGTTTTGGCATTTCTGAGTCCCTCACCTATAGCACTGCCTCCAGGTCTGCTGCCCTCAGCACAAGAAGGACCTGGAGGTGGTAGAGAGGGTCCAGAGGAGGCCATGGAGATGATCAGAGGGCTGGAGAACTTTCCCTGTGGGGACAGGCTGGGAGAGTTGGGGGTGTGCAGCCTGGAGAAGAGAAGGCTCCAGGGAGATCTTAGAGCAGCCTGAAGGAGGCTCCAGGAGAGCTGGGGAGGGACTTTGGACAAGGACTGGGAGTGAGAGGATGAGGGGAATGGATTGAAGCTGGGAGAGGGGAGATTGAGACTGAAGATGAGGAAGAAATTCTTGGCAGTAAGGATGAAGAGAGACTGGCACAGAGTGCCCAGGGAGGCTGTGGATGTCCTCCCTGGAGGTGTTCAAGGCCAGGTTGGATGAGTCCTTGAGCAGCCTGTGCTGGTCGGAGGTGTCCCTGCCCATGGCAGGGGGCTTGGAGCTGGATGATCTTTAAGACCCCTTCTAACCCAACCCATTCCATGAATCTACAACTCTTGGAGGTCTTTTCCCCCAAAACCAATGCTTTGATTCTCCACCACTCTGCTGATCTTCTACATCTGCCCTCTTTTATCCAGCAGCTTTGTTCCTCTTTCTACAAAACCATCTCCAGTGGTGGGAGATTATAAATTAGATGAAGAATTAATCAGAAGGTGTTGATTAATAAACCTGCCTTGGTGGACTCCAGATTGCTAGGATAAAATAATGTTAGCAAAATTCAGGTCAGGTCTCAGCTCAACTCATTTCAACTCAATTCACTCCAAAACTATTTACCAAACGAAGACAAGAAACATTCACTAAGCGTGTGAGAAACTGGAGAGTAAAAACTTAAACTTTCTCCACCCAAAAACAGCTCTGTACCATTGGACAGCACTGCAAAACCTTCCTCATGAGCCAGGTTTCCATCCCAAAGAGCTTCCCTACCACTTAAGCCCCTTGAACTGCACAATCACCCATCAGGACATCCACCAGGAGTGGGATATTTGAAGGAGCAGAAAACCCTAAGGAGCTAAAATCCAACTGAACAAGGTCTAATGATGCTCAGCTGCAGCCAGGCAGCTGCCCTGGAATCCTGCTCCAGGGCATCTGAGGTTTAACTGTCCAAGTATCCAAACCCAGCAAAATGGGAAGAGAGTCCAGTTCTGGGCTTCCCAGCTTAAGAGCCTGGGAAGTGCTACAGAGAGTCCAGGACAGGCTGGGGAGGGGCTGAGGGGCCTGGAGCAGCTCTGTGAGGAGCAAAGGCTGAGAGCCCTGGGGCTGAGAGCCTGCAGAAGAGCAGCCCCACAGGGCATCTGAGCAGTGCTCAGCAAGAGCTGAAGGGGCTGTGGGGGGCAGGAGGATGGGGCAGGGACAGCGCAAGGGAAAAAAACTGGAATCCAGGAGGTTCCAGCTGAAGATGAGGAGAAAGTTGTTTGGTGTGAGGGTGCTGGAGGCCTGCAGCAGGTTGCCCAGAGAGGTTGTGGAGTCTCCTTGTGTGCAGAGCTTCCAACCCACCCTGGCCATAGTGCTGCTGGGCAAGCTGCTGTGGGTGCTCTGCTGGAGTAGGGAGGTTGGGCTGGCTGAGCTCTGGAGGTCCCTTCCGATCCCAACCATGTTGGGATGCTGTGGTCTTATGGACTGCAATAAACAGAATTAAGTGGTCTGAGATAAGAGAATAAAGGTCCCTTGGGGCAGCAAGCAGGGTTGACACTGAGCTTGCACAGCCTCCTGGATCAGGGTTGTCCTTGTCTCAAACACCTTCCTACTTCCAGCAGGAAAAACTCTTCAGAAGGAAATGCTGAAGCCAAAGGCTGGGGAGGGACTATTGACAAGGTCTTGCAATGACAGGACAAGGGGCAATGGGTTTAAACTGGCAGAGGGGAGATTTAGACTGGATGTCAGGAGGAAGTTGTTTGCAGTGAGGGTGGTGAGGCACTGGAACAGGTTGCCCAGGGAGGTTGTGGCTGCTCCCTCCCCGGAGGTGTTCAAGGCCAGGCTGGACGAGGCCTTGAGTGACCTGTGCTAGTGGGAGGTGTCCCTGCCTATGGCAGGGGGGTGGAACTGGATGATCCTTGAGGTCTCCTTCCAACCTTACCATGCTATGATTCTATGATTCACCTCCTGCTGCCACCAACTCCTCAAAACCAGCTCTTGGAGCATCAATTCCAGGTTAGTTACAGTAAGAAAGTGCAGCAGTGGGAATGAGGCAGAGGTTTCTAAGTCACAGATGATGTTGGAGACAAAAGAAAACAAATTAATTATTGAATAATGGAATGGTTTTGACAGGAAAAGACCTTCAGCATCCCTGAGTCCAATCATTCTCTAACACTACCAAGGCTGGTGCTAACCACAGCTCTGCCTCTCTGAAACACCCCTAGGCATGGGGACTCCACCACCTCCCTGGGCAGCCTGTGCCAATCTTTCAGAATCCTTCCAGTCAAAAAAATTCTTCTCATGACCAATCTAAACCTCCCCTGGGGCAACTTGAGGCTGTTTCCGATGCCTTGCTCCTTGGGAGCAGAGCCCAACCCCCAGTTCACTGCAACCTACTTTCAGGGAGCTGCAGAGAGCAATGAGGTCTCCTCTCAGAGCCTCCTCTCCAGCCTCAACACCCCTCAGCTGCTCCTCCCCAGCCCTGTTCTCCAAACCCTTCCCCAGCTTGGTTGCCCTTCTCTAGCCCTGCTCCAGCCCTTCCAACATCCTTCTTGGAGTGAGGGACCCAAAACTGAACCCAGTCCTCAAGGTGCTCCCCACCACAGAGAAGATTTCTTGCACTCCAGTCCCCTGCCCGAGCTTTGGAAGGTTTCAATCTTCAATAATTATCTGCAGCCATTGTCTTCAAACAAAGGCTGAAGCTCTCAGCAGCTCCAGTCTGACCTTTACTTCTGGTTTAAAAAAAAAAATAAATAAATAAAGGAGAAAATCTAAAAAGGGAAGAAAAAAAAATAAAAGTCTAAAGAAGCCTCCATGGCATTACAAAAGGAAGATTAATGAGGACATGACAGACAATCTGTTTGGACATGAAGAGGAGCACTGACAGTGTTTCATCCTCCCAGGTTAATCCAGACACCTTTAGTCACACAGGGAAAGGAATTAAAGGATCCAAAACTCAAAGGGTGTGGGATTGAGTTGGGAGTGAGGAGACAGCACAGGGAAGACAGCAGAGACCTTTGGCATAGACACTGTCAGCTTTAGCATCTAAATTAAGGAGGATTAAGGGATTCGGCTCTGGGAGGGCTGGGGGACAACAGGTTCAGCATGAGCCACCAATGTGCCCTCATGGCCAAGAAGGCCAAAGGTCTTCTGGGGGCCATGGAGAGTGTGGCCAGAAGATCAAGGGAGGTTCTCCTGCCCCTCTACTCTACTCTCAGGCCACATTTGGAGTCCTGGGTCCAGTTCTGGGCTTCCCAGTCCAAGACAAACAAAGAACTACTGAGAGAGTCCAGGGGAGGTTCTGATGATGCTGAGGGGCCTGGAGCAGCTCCGTGAGGAGCAAAGGCTGAGAGCCCTGGGGCTGAGAGCCTGCAGAAGAGCAGCCCCACAGGGCAGCTGAGCCATGCTCAGCAAGAGCTGAAGGGGCTGTGGGGGGCAAGAGGCTGGGGCTGGCATCTTCTGAGTGCTGCCCAGGGACAGCACAAGGGCCAAGGGGTACAAACTGCAACCCAGGAGGTGCCATTTGACCATGAAGAGGCAGTTGTTTGTTGTGAGGGTGCTGGAGGGCTGCAGCAGGCTGCCCAGAGAGGTTGTGGAGTCTCCTTTTGTGCAGAGCTTCCAACCCCCCTGGGCATTGTGCTGCTGGGCAAGCTGCTGTGGGTGCCCTGCTGGAGCAGGGGAGGTTGGGCTGGCTGAACTCCAGAGGTCCCTTCCAATCCTAACCATGCTGGGATTTGACTAATGACTGAGTGCATGCAGCTCCTACCTCTGGTAACCTATCTGGCTTCTACCTTCTTGCAACACAGCATCTAAAGAGAGCCACTGAAGGAAGCAGCAACTGAAGCTTCAGTCCTTTCCCACCACCACCACCACCACACTGGGATCCTGTGCTTTCTCTGGAAGGAAATCAGATTTGATGTGGCCCTGGGCAGCCTGATGTAGTTGGAAATGTCCCTGCTGCCTGGAGGGGGGTTGGACAAGATGACCTTTAAGGGTCCCTTCCAAGCCAATGCAGTCTGTGAAAATAAATCATGAGAAATCAGAGGTATTGGCCATTAAAAAAAAAAAAAAAAAAAATCAGAAATCATTTGAGGTCCACCTGGGAGAAACTGGAAGCCAAACCATCTGTGAAAACACCTAGCAGGAAATCAAGGCATGGGAAGAAATCACTGGGGAAAGCAAAAACTGCAAGGCTGTTAGGGGCTGGAAGCTCCTTCCCATCTTTCCTCCCCTTGGTGTCTTGGCACCCTGAAGCTGCACAGGGAACCAGCTCAGAGCACTGAGCTGGGTTAAAAATAACCTCTTTTATTTTTTTTTCCCCTGCTGTTCACTGATCTGGTTCACCATATACCCCCCCCCCAGAGAGTTGTACCAGCAGTGGGAACAGGCAGCAGAGAAGCTGACTCCCACAGAAGGAAGAAAACACAGGAGGCAGCCAAGAGAATGTGCATGGAGGGCAAAAGGGTGGCACAAGGTGGAATACAACTGGAGCAGGGCAGGTTGAGGTTGGACATCAGCAGATGCTCCTCACAATAAGGGTGGTGAAACACTGGCACAGGTTGCCCAGGGGGAGGTGGTTGAGGCTCCATCCCTGGAGACATCCAAGATCAGACTCAATGTGGCCCTGGGCAGCCTGAGCTAGTTGGAGATGTCCCTGCTGAGTGAATCCAAGATGACCTGGGAGGGTTTCTTCCAACCCAGTGCAATCTGTGCCTCTCTGGTGTCCCCCAAATGCTACAGCGCATTGGTGATGCTCAGGAGAAAAAGGCTGCTAGGACTGATTGTACCTCCTGAGCTTGCTCGTGCCAAGAGCTGCCCAAGCAAAGACCTATCCCTGAGAGCAAAGTCTGAGAGCCTTGGGGCTGTTTAGTCTGGAGAAGAGAAGCCTGAGAGGGGATCTGACCAATGTCTGTCAGTATCTCAGAAGTGGGTGCCAAGAAGAAGGTGCCAGGCTCTGCTCAGTGGTGTCCTGTGATAGGACAAAGGGCAGTGGATGCAAACTGGAACTCAGAAGGTTCTACCTCAACATGAGGAGAAATTTCTTTGGTGTGAGGGTGGCAGAGCCCTGGAGCAGGCTGCCCAGAGAGGTTGTGGAGTTTCCTTCTCTGGAGGCTTTCATAGAACCACTGAATGTTAGGGCTTGGAAGGGACCTCCAGAGATCATCCAGCCAAAGCAGGACCCCCTCGAGCAGGCCACACAGGGGGACATCCAGATTGGCTTTGAAAGTCTCCAGAGGAGACTCCACAACCTCTGGGTAGTCTGCTCCAGGGCTGCAGCACCCTCAAAAACAGCAAGTTTCTCCTCACCTTCAGATGGAATCTCCTGAGTTTCACCTTTTTTTCCCTTGTCCTTTGTTCTTTCTCCTGGGCACGAACAAAAAGAGCCTAACCACAGCTCCCTTTAACAGCTCATAGGGTGGGTTGGAAAGGACCTGTCAAGCCCATCTAGTTCCAAGCCCCCTGCCATGGGCAGAGACACCTCCCAGCCAGCCCAGCTTGTTCAAGCCTCCCTGGGCAGCCTGTGCCAGAGTCTCAGCAGCCTCCTGATGAGCAACTTCTGCCTCAGCTCCACTCTAAGCCTGCTCTGCCTCAGCTGCAAACCATTGCCCCTTGGCCTGTCTCTAGAGCCCCTTAGCCCAAGTCCCTCTGCAGCCTTCCTGCAGGATCCCTTCAGCTGCTGGCAGGCAGCTCTGAGGTGCCCCTGGAGCCTTCTCTAGTGCAGGCTGCACACCCCCAGCTCCCTCAGCCTGTGCTCACAGCAGAGCTGCTCCAGCCCTGGGAGCATCTTTGTGGCCTCCTCTGATGGTTACAAAACCTGATATTAGAGAAAAGTAAAAGGCTTTTTCTGCCCAGCCCTGTAATGGCTTTTGCAAAAGACCTTTAATCATTTATTGCTCCAAGCCCAAGCCAGGACCATACCCAAGAGCACTCAAGTCCTCACCCTGCACATTTTGTTTCCTGCAATCAGGTCAGGTCACCAAGCAGGGCAGGAATTAACTGTTATTAATTATTGAACAGCTACAGAGTGTGAAGTTTCCCAGTTTTGGGGAATGCCATTTCCCAAAGTTTTCAGAGGCTTCATGGTCCTCTTGAACCTCCACAGCAACTCTAATGTTCACAGACTGCAGTGGGTTGGAAGGGACCCTCCAAGGCCATCTTGTCCAACCCCTCTGCTCTTAGCAGGGCCAGCTCCAGCCAGAGCAGGCTGTCCTGGGCCACCTCCAGCCTGCCCTTGACTGCCTGCAGGGATGCAGCCTCAAGCATTCTGCCCTCTCCCCACCCTCCCTGTGCAGAGCTTCTCCTCATGTCCAACCTAACTCTGCCCTGCTCCAGCTCCAAGCCATTGTCCCTGGTCCTGTCACCCCTGGCCCTTCTGGACAGTCCCTCCCCAGCCTGCCTGCAGCTCCCCTGCAGATATTGCAGTGCAGCTCTGAGCTCTCCCTGCAGCCTTCTCTTCTCCAGCCTGCACAGCCCCAACTCTGCCAGCCTGGCCCCACAGCAGAGCTGCTCCAGCCCCCTCTCAGCACCTTGCTGGCCTCCTCTGGAGCCTCTCCAGCAGCTCCAGGGCTCTGCCATGCTGAGGACTCCAGCACTGGAGTCCTAGGAAAGGGTCATGGCAGCTTTTCTGCCAAGTCCATATTGAAAAGAAGACACAAGATAAGGGTTGGGGTTTTTTTTTCCCTCTCCACAAACTACAGGGAGAAATATTTCAATTCAGTGACCAGCACCACACCATAAGCATCCTTGGATGTCTCCTCTCACAGAAGCTACAAATTCATCTTCAAACAGCCCTAAAAATGTGCCTGGAGAAGCTCTCCTGAGCCAAGCCAATCACCTTGCCCATCCCTGGCTAATTAAGACACTTACCAAGCCTCAACTGCACAGCCTCTGACCACAAAACCACAATAAAATATCTGAAGTGTTCTTCTTTCCAACATTGCTGCAAGAGGGAGTAGCAGCAGTGCCCTCCCTGTGGAGGTAAGGAATAAATCAGATCACACAGCCTGTACTCTAACCCCTTGGAGATAGTGAGGAGCTCAACTCCCACTGAACCAAGGAAATTCAGCTCCTGAATTCCTCTGCAGATCTGGGCCAGTGAGAATGAGAAAGTTCTCATCCAGCTGAGTCTTTCAACTGCTGATGTGAGCCCTGGAGAAGCTCCAAAGGTGCCACAGCCTTCAAATCACAGAATCAGAGAATGG